>JARQOD010005911.1:0-45617 GCA_033576555.1 Oophaga sylvatica
AAAACCTCTTCCTTGATTTTGCGGCGGTCCTCTTTAATTGCGTGGAACATCTCCTTCCACTGGATAACTTCCTGGTTGCTTCCTTCTAGATCTCGCTGGTCTGAGGACACGTCCTCCAGGTTTTCACATAATTGCTGCACGTCACTCTGACACTGCAGCCGAATAGGTTCCAGCTCTTGGCCATGACTGGCCACCTCCTCTTCTTGTTTTAAAGGAGGATCCACACTTGAAGCATAGGCACACAGTACTACATTCTCTTTATTTTCATTTTCAGCGATTACTACCGGAACAACCTTTTTGTGGCCCTTGCGCTATCGACGACGAGAGGGGGACTCTCTCTCCTCGTCTAGCCTCTCCTGACTGAACTCTACTTTTTACTTTCATAGTGTCCCAGTCAGCTACGGGGTCTGTGTCACTCCCCATGGTGTTGTGGACTAACAGGTCACCTCCCACTTTGACGTCACCCCCTTCTACTGGAGCTACCCCGTTATCAACGGTCACATTGTCATTTTTAGGAGGTACCAACCCACAACCAGTAACAATTTTCAGTTTTCCACACTCTACACTCTTGTGAAAATCCGCCCCTCTTTTAGACTCCGCCCCCTTTTTATCAACCACGCCGGCAGGGTAATTTTTACACAAAAAATCAGCAGTAGTCTTAGGACTCAGTTCACAACATCTCTTACCACCTCCCCGGGCACTCTGTGACAACACTGGCACCCCCGGAGAGTCCATAGAATGGTCCATTGCCGCCATTCTATACGGTGCCCACAGCTCCCGCACCATGTCCAGTTTCATGTCCAGTAGACGTTTCTCATATATGCGGTCCGACTTGTCAGACCCATTCGCTGCTCCGTTCACAGCCATCGAGGTGCACTGTTCACACCAGAACTTCACCGCTTTCCCTTGAAAAATTTTCGTGGCCCCACCGAGCCACAGCAAAACCGGATTTGAGTGCGACGACAATCTTCGCAACCCCGCCGAGTTGCAGCCAAAAACCGGATTTGAGTGCGACGACAATCTTCGCAACCCCGCCGAGTTGCAGCTAGATGCTTTAACCTTCGTGACCCCCACCGAGTCACAGCAAGATGCTTGTATCCACACTCGTCGTCCTGTGCCGTTGCCCCTAGCAACCGGGCTTCAGTCGCCCCTAGCAACCGGACTGCAGTTGCCCCTAGCATTCTCCACCACATGTAAGGCAGCGCTTGTCATCATCCTGGGGAATACTCGCTTCGCTGCGCCAATCAATTCACACTTGCAATGTCTTTTCATTATTTTCACAATGCAGCAGTTTATTACTTCATAAACTCCATGTTTCCGGGTCCACTCCGTGGCCCGCCGACACACATATAAACAGTATTCATGAGCCAAGTGGCACACAGGCCACTTGCTCCAGGTACAGCCTCCCACAAGGTAACAATTGAACAATGTCCATATAAATGTCCATATGACAACGAGTATTACCTTGTCCGGGGTTTGGCTGCTTCAGTCCATTTAGTCCGCCACCACTGCGGCTTTGCGGCTTCCCAGCTGGGGTCTCTAGCCGTCGTTCCCTATAAGGCTACTTGTATGCCTTCACTCTAACATCCAGCTTCGCCCTCCAGGGCTCTTCACTACGTCCATTTGCCTTCCAAGGCCACTAGCATCCACAGCTACTGGTATGCCTTCACTCTAACATCCAGCCTTCGCCTTCCAGGGCTCTTCACTACAGTTCATTTGCCTTCCAAGGCCACTAGCATCCACACAGGATCCAGTCTCTGACCTTTCAGGCAGTCAGGCTTCACTCGGCCTCACTAGGCCTCACACAAACGGTGTCCCCCACACCAGGGGAACAGGAACAGGCCTCACGCCTATCACTGACACACCTGTCTCCAATTAAGCAGGGTTTATATACCCTTACACACACATACACAGGACCTGAGCTGATGTCACAGTCATGTGTTCAGACTTGTGTGTGTAAAAGGACCTGTGTGATGTCACAGTCATGTGACTAGTCAGCTGGGAAAGGAACATGGACAGTCAAACACACACACACTGAGCCATTAAAGGAATGCCAGCCAAGGGCTGCATTACAATATATATATATATGAGGTGTAAATTTGTTGAAAAAAATGTGTGCGCTCCCGTGCCATTTTCTCAACCAGACAGACAAAGCCAGCGAGTGGGGGCAGATAATTATAGCCTAGGGAGGGTGCATTTATTATGTGCCCCCCCTGGCTACCAACATCTGCCCCCAGCCACCCCAAAAAAAAGGCAAATCTATAGTTAGATGCACCCTTTCTGGCCCTTTGCCCGTCTATTCCCATTGCCCTGTAGCGGTGGCTAATGGGTTAGTAAGGTGTTAAAGCCACCTTGCTATTGAAAGGTGACTTTAAGCCAGGTTAATAATTGAGAGTTGTCAATTAGACAACTCTCAATTATTAATCCTATTGTATGAAATAACAATAAAACACACACACTTAATTAAAAATCATTTTAATGAAATAATCACACAGTTTTTAACCATTTTTATTTTACTGCCATTCCTTGCGAAGCCCTTGTTCTCCTGTAATAAAAATAAAATAATAAAGCAACATTATTCTCACCTATCCGGTGTTCAGTCAGGTCCACTAATGTAATCCTTCTGAAACGGTTAACATTTACTGCAGGGGCCGCAGCTAATGCTGCCAGCCTCGCAGTAAACCCCCGAATGAATCATCTCTTCTCCTAGCTGACAGGAGAGGAAGTGATTAGTGTGGGAAGCTTAATTGATTGCTTCCCAGGCTAATCATTTCAGGTCAGCCTGGGACACCGCACAGCATAAGTGAAATCAGAGGGAGTCCCGGCTGACTGGAAGTGAACTGATTAGCCTGGGAAGCAATCAATTAAGCTTCCCACACTAATCACTTCCTCTCCTGTCGGCCGGGAGAGGAAATCATTCATTCGAGGGCTTACAGCTGAGCTGGCAGCATTAGCAGCCCAGCTTGCTGTAAGCCATTTAACCCTTCGTGAAGGATTACAGCGTGGGACCTGACAGAGCAGTGGATAGGTAAGAATAATGTTGCTTTATTATTTTATGTTTATTACAGGAGAACAAGGGCTTCACACGGATTACCTGTGAAATAAAAGATGGTCCAAAACTGTGTTATTATTTCATTAAAATGATTTTTAATTAAAGTGTGTGTGTTTTATTTTTATTTCATACAATAGGATTAATAATTGATAGTTGTCTAATTAACAACTCTCAATTATTAACCTGGCTTAAAGTCACCTTTCAATAGCAAGGTGGCTTTAATCCCTTATTAACCCATTAGCCACCGCTACAGGGCAATGGGAATAGACGGGCTAAGTGCCAGAAAGGGCGCATCTAATTATAGATTTGCCTTTTCTGTGGTGTCTGGGGGCAGATATTAGTAGCAAGGGGGGGCCCAAAAATAATGGTCCCTCTCTGGGCTTTTATTGTCTGCCCCCACTCGCTGGCATTCCCTGTCTGGTGGAGAAAATACCGCGGGAGCCCACGCATTTTTTTCAACGAATTTACACATTTAATTAACCCCTACATGTATGAAACTTTGCACACATAAACTACTGTAATTCTTAGTGAAAACCATATATCAAACTACATGACATGACATGGTTAACTGTATGTAAACCATGTGTCATTTCATGTCGGGTGGTTCTGTAATTTCACAAAAGCCGGCAATTGAATTAGCAGCTATTATACTATGTAGAAGTGTATGAACTATAAATATATATATATATATATGTGTCACAATGACATGTATATACTATATATATATATGTATTCTATGTGTATATATCTAGTGCTTACAAGGAAAGAAAGGGTTTATTTTAATTCCGATATTTCTGTCCCATTGAGTTGCATTGGTTTCCGGCATCGGAATCGGCGATATCCGATACTTTTTGGGTATCGGTTCGATCCAATCCGATCCGATATTTCTTGATATCGGAAAGTATTGCTCAACACTACTGATCAGTAATTGTTAGGTGCTGTGAATGGACTTGAAATGAGTTCTGAGCAGAGGCTCCCTCTGGTGGTTACAAGCAGTACTGGACTGTCCAGTGAAGATTGTGAGGATTGGGAATCAGGTGTTACTGACTGGTCTTATATAAGGGAGTTGCCTTCCCATCAGGGTTGCCGGTGATCAATTGTTCTGGTCTCAATCCTTGATTCCTGCTTCCTTTGTAGCCTGCTGTGTCGTGTCTACATCTCCTGCTAACAGATAAGACATTTTCTTCTTTTTGTTTTTGTGCTTGATTTTTGCATTTTGTCCTGCACTTCTGTGGGGGCCTTCAGGGTCCCCTCCGGGGGCTTTTGCCCTCTCAGTTTAGTTCAGCCACTGATGTTTGTACATTTGCTTTTTCCAGTTTTTTCAGTGGCTGCTGTTTTGATTTTGTTACACCAGAGAACTAATTTAGGTGGTAGAGGTCGTGTGATCTCGGGTGTTTTTGAAATTAGTAGAGTTGGTGCTTTTCGGGGTTTTTTGGGATTGCAGTGGGTGCCCTTCCTATCCTTTTCTGTTTAGGTGGTTTGGGCCCCAACGTTTGCTCATACTATTTTCTGTCTGTGTCAGTATATCTTCTTGTCTAACCGCCATTACATGTTTGGGGGCTTTCTATGTTCTTTGGGGATCTGCTCCGGGTCAGATAGCTTTCCTCTTTCTATCTTTAGGTGTAGTTAGTTTCTCAGGCTGTGACGAGGCGTCTAGGACCAACGTGGGAATGCTCCACGGCTGCCTCTAGTTGTGTGGTTAGTCAGGGTACTGCAATCTCATAGATTCCACTTCTCTGGTGTATTGCCTTTTTTACCTGCACTCCTCATCTACCGAAACATAACAGTATCACCGGCCTAAAAATTGAAAATTGTATGGTACTCACAGAAGGGAAAAATATTGTGAAAGAAAAAAGGTTGTCAGAGTTGTCAGAGATATTTTTCTGTTTGTTGCATTTTTTTTTTTTCCCTCTGTATCTCTGGGTGCTGGGGAGGATTTTTTCTCTCAATGGAGTTTGCACAGTTGTCTGGCCGTGTGGATCAGCTTGCCACTGAGGTTCGGAGTATTGCTACCTATCTTGCTAGGTTGCCTGTTGTGGAACCTAGGATTCCCATGCCAGATTTGTTTTTGGGGGATCAAGCCAAGTTTCTGAATTTCAAAAATAATTGTAAATTGTTTTTTGCCTTAAAATCTAAGTCCTCAGGGAACGCAGCGCAGCAGGTTCAAATTGTCATCTCTCTCCTGCGCGGCGATCCTCAGGATTGGGCTTTTTCCCTGACACCTGGGGATCCTGTTTTGAGTGATGTTGATGCATTTTTTCAGGCTTTGGGGTTATTGTACGATGAGCCTAATGTCACTGATCAAGCTGAAAAAGCCTTGTTGGCATTAAATCAGGGGCTTGATGACGCTGAGTTATACTGTCAGAGATTCCGTAGGTGGGCAGTCCTGACCAAATGGAATGACGACGCTTTGGCAGCCCTTTTTCGGAAGGGTCTGTCAGATAATGTAAAGGATGTTATGGTGGGATTCCCTGTCCCCTCTGGTCTCAATGATTCTATGTCATTAGCGATTCAAATTGACAGACGTTTGCGTGAGCAGAGAAGTATGCGTGGAACAGTGTTGCCTTGTGAACCTGCTTCTGAATCCATGCAGTGTGATAGAGTGGTTTCTGGGGCACAGCGTCATGAGTTTCGAAAGCGCAATGGGTTGTGTTTCTACTGTGGTGATGCCTCTCATGCTATTTCAGTCTGCCCTAAGCGGGGAAGACGTTTTGCACGCTCAGTTGTCTTGGGTAGTGTTCAGACTAAGTTTTTATTAACTGTTACTCTGATATGGTCTCTGTCCTCATTTTCTTCTCAGGCTTTCGTTGATTCGGGAGCAGCTATTAACCTGATGGATTTTGATTTTGCTAAACGTTGTGGGTTTCCCTTGATACCCCTACGGAAGTCTATCCCCCTACTGGGGATCGATTCTACCCCTTTGGCTGAGAATAAACCTCAGTTCTCTACTCAGGTGATAATGAGGGTTGAACCTGATCATCAGGAGAGCTGCAAATTTTTGGTTCTGTATAATCTGCATGACATTATCGTACTGGGTTTCCCTTGGTTACAGTCTCATAATCCTGTTTTGGATTGGAAATCTGTGTCTGTAACCAGTTGGGGCTGCCAATGTGTTAATACCAACACTCCTGTTTTTTCTGCCTCCCCCCAGGCTCAGGATGCTCCTGACTTTTTGATTGATTTTTCTGATGTGTTTAGCGAAAGTAAATCTGCATCCTTGCCTCCCCATAGGAGCTATGACTGCGCTATTGAATTAGTGCCTGGTAGTAAATTCCCTAAAGGTCGCCTTTTTAACTTGTCTGTACCTGAACATGACGCTATGCGGTCTTATATCAAGGAGTCATTGGAGAAGGGTCATATCAGACCATCCTCTTCACCCTTAGGTGCCGGTTTTTTTCTTTGTGGCCAAAAAGGATGGTTCATTAAGGCCGTGTATTGATTATCGTCTTTTGAACAATATTACTGTGAAATATCAATATCCGTTACCCTTGATTTCTGACCTGTTTTCCAGGGTGAAAAACGCTACTTGGTTTACCAAGCTTGACCTCAGGGGGGCATATAACCTTATTCGCATTAAGCACGGGGATGAATGGAAGACGGCATTTAATACCCCTGAGGGGCATTTTGAGTACCTTGTGATGCCCTTTGGGCTCACTAATGCTCCTTCTGTCTTCCAGTCCTTCATGAATGACATTTTCAGGGATTTTGTGGATAAATTCTGATTGTTTATTTGGATGATATCTTGATTTTTTCCAATGACTGGGACTCTCATGTGAAACATGTTCGAACTGTATTCCAGATTTTGAGAGAGAATGCTCTGTATGTGAAGGGATCAAAGTGTCTTTTTGGCGTACAGAGGATCTCATTTTTGGGATTCATTTTTTCCCCATCTGTTATTGAAATGGACCCGGTCAAGGTTCAGGCCATCTGTGATTGGGTCCAACCTACTTCATTAAAGGCTCTTCAAAGATTTTTGGGTTTTGCCAATTTTTATCGTAAATTCATTGGTAATTTCTCGGTTATTGTTAAACCATTAACTGATTTGACCAAAAAGGGTTCTGATGTGGTGAATTGGCCTCCTGAGGCAGTCTCTGCATTTCAGGAACTTAAGCAGAGATTCACTTCTGCTCCTGTTCTACGGCAGCCTGATGTTTCTCTGCCATTTCAGGTGGAGGTTGATGCCTCTGAAATTGGGGCAGGTGCCGTTTTGTCCCAAAGAGATCCAGAGACCTCTAAAAGTAACCCTTGTGCCTTTTTCTCTCGAAAATTTTCTCCTACTGAACGTAATTATGACGTGGGTAATCGGGAGTTATTGGCCATGAAGTGGTCTTTTGAAGAGTGAAGACATTGGCTGGAGGGAGCCAAACATCTGGTGGTGGTCCTTACGGACCATAAGAATCTGGTTTATCTGGAATCTGCCAAGCGACTTAATCCTAGACAGGCCAGGTGGGCCTTGTTTTTTCACACGTTTTAATTTTGTGGTTTCCTTTCTTCCTGGCACTAAGAATGTTAAGGCGGATGCCCTCTCGAGGAGTTTCCTTGCGGACTCTCCTGAGTTATCTGATCCTTCTGTTATTTTGAAAGAAGGTGTAGTTCTTTCCGCCATCTCGCCCAATTTGTCACTGGCTCTGGAGGGGTGTCAGGAGGATAGGCCCGAGCGCTGCCCTGTTGGGAAATTGTTTGTCCCGGACCAGTGGAAAAAAGAGTGTGATGTCTGAGATTCATTGTTCCGCGTTGGCCGGTCATCCCGGAATTTTTGGTACCAGAGACTTGGTTAGTCGGTCCTTTTGGTGGCCTACCTTGTCTCGTGATGTCAGGGAATTTGTGCAGTCCTGCGGGACTTGCTCTCGCTCCAAGCCTTGCTCTCGCTCTAGTGGGTTGTTGATGCCATTGCCTGTGCCCAAGAGACCTGGACCCATATCTCTATGGATTTCATTTCCGACCTCCCTGTTTCTCAGAGAATGACCGTCATCTGGCTGATTTGTGATAGGTTTTCCAAGATGATACATCTTGTGCCATTACCTAAGTTGCCTTCCTCCTCTGAATTGGAGCCGTTGTTCCTTCAGCACGTGGTTCGTTTACACGGCATTCCTGAGAACATTGTGTCTGACAGAGGAGTCCAGTTTGTTTCCAGATTTTGGAGGACCTTTTGTTCTAAACTTGGTGTTCAATTGTCTTTCTCCTCGGCGTTTCATCCTTAGACCAATGGTCAAACTGAGAGAACAAACCAGACATTGGAGACTTATCTAAGATGCTTTGTGTCTGCTGATCAGGATGACTGGGTCTCTTTTTTGCCTTTGGCTGAGTTTGCTCTTAATAATAGAGCTAGCTCTGCCACTTTGATGTCTCCATTTTTCTGTAATTCTGGGTTTCACCCTCGATTTTCTTCAGGATAGACGGAGGCTTCTGTCTGTCCAGGTGTTGACTCTGTTGTGGAGCGTATGCAACAGATTTGGGACCAGGTAGTGGAGAGTTTGTCCCTCTCTCAGGAGAGGGCCCAGCGGTTTGCTAACCGGCATAGGACTGATGGTCCTCGGTTTAAAGTGGGGGACTTGGTCTGGTTGTCCTCAAAAAATATTCCTATGAGAGTGGCATCTCCTAAATTTAAGCCTAGGTTCATTGGACCTTATAAGATCATGGAGATTCTTAATCCTGTTTCTTTTCGTTTGCTTCTTCCAGGGACATTTAAGATCCATAACGTGTTCCACAAGTCCTTGTTGAAGAGGTTTGTTGAGCCAGTGGTTCCTACTGCTTTGCCTCCTGACCCTGTTCTGGTTGAGGGCAATATGGAGTTTGTAGTTGAGAAAATATTGAATTCTCGTTTTTCTAGACGGAAACTCCAGTATTTGGTTAAGTGGAGAGGTTATGGTCAGGAAGACAATTCTTGGGTGTTTGCTTCGGACATCCATGCTAGGAGACTCATCCGTGCGTATCATAGAACTCATCCTGACCGACCTGGTTGCTCAAGTGAGGGTTCGGTGACCCCTCCTCAAGGGGGGGGTACTGTTGTGAATGGACTTGAAATGAGTTCTGAGCAGAGGCTCCCTCTATGGTTACAAGCGGTACTGGACTGTCCAGTGAAGATTGTGAGGATTGGGAATCAGGTGTTACTGACTGGTCTTATATAAGGGAGTCGCCTTCCCATCAGGGTTGCCGGTGATCAATTGTTCTGGTCTCAATCCTTGATTCCTGCTTCCTTTTTAGCCTGCTGTGTCGGTCTGCATCTCCTGCTAACAGATAAGACATTTTCTTCTTTTTGTTTTTGTGCTTGATTTTTGCATTTTGTCCTGCACTTCTGTGGGGGCCTTCAGGGTCCCCTCCGGGGGCTTTTGCCCTCTCAGTTTAGTTCAGCCACTGATGTTTGTACATTTGCTTTTTCCAGTTTTTTCAGTGGCTGCTGTTTTGATTTTGTTACACCAGAGAACTAATTTAGGTGGTAGAGGTCGTGTGATCTCGGGTGTTTTTGAAATTAGTAGAGTTGGTGCTTTTCGGGGTTTTTTGGGATTGCAGTGGGTGCCCTTCCTATCCTTTTCTGTTTAGGTGGTTTGGGCCCCAACGTTTGCTCATACTATTTTCTGTCTGTGTCAGTATTTCTTCTTGTCTAACCGCCATTACATGTTTGGGGGCTTTCTATGTTCTTTGGGGATCTGCTCCGGGGCAGATAGCTTTCCTCTTTCTATCTTTAGGTGTAGTTAGTTTCTCAGGCTGTGACGAGGCGTCTAGGACCAACGTGGGAACGCTCCACGGCTGCCTCTAGTTGTGGTGGTTAGTCAGGGTACTGCAATCTCATAGATTCCAACTTCTCTGGTGTATTGCCTTTTTTACCTGCACTCCTCAGCTACCGAAACATAACAGTTAGGGCTGGCGGAACGCACCAAATAAATATAAATAATAGGTGCGTTCGCAGCCCGTGGTCCACCGTGCAGGCAGAGCCTGCTGCTAGTAAGATGGCACAATATAGCGGTATAAGCGAGCTCTGTTACTCCACAGAGTCGCTGATATAGACGCTGTGGCACTATATGGCGGTATGAGCGAACTCTGTTACACCACAGAGTCGCTGTGGTAGAGACTGTGTCCTGTTAGCCCCACAGGAGTACACAGATAACTGCAGAGCGGATAGCAATCCGTGGTCATGCAGACAGTAACGAAAACAACCATCTCCTCACCGGAGTAGCCGGTATTCTAGAGGCTATTTCAGCCAAGCCCTGAATACATACATACAAAACTCCTCACCAGAGATGCCGGTATTCTGGGGCTTATTTCAGCCGAGCCCTAACCGCATGCATATATGACCACACTGGCGCAAAGCACATAACAGGATTGATACTAGCGCATGGCCGTCCGGCCATGCAATCCTTTTATAGCAGCAACTACAAGACCTTCCAGAAAAGGACCAATGAGAAACTGTTTCAGAACACAAGCAGTTTCAGGACCTTCCTGGGGACCAATAGGAGATGTTGCAGTACCTGAGCATGTGACCCCTGATCTCCAACGAGAGATCTTACCCTGGGCATGCTCAGAAGGGGAAAAGCAGGACTTAGTCCCAAAGACGTCTGCTCGCCGCTGACCAATACTGGCTACAATAGCAGAACCTGGAGATGCAGCAGTAATCCTCTGCACAGTGTTAGACTGGGCGAGACGCTGGGACTGACGTCTCTGCTGAGCATAGTCCACTGCGGCCGGAGACGGATGGGAGACCGCAGCGGGGATGGTTCGAGCTTCCCCTTGTGCAGAAGCGGGAACTCGACCCCCTCGGCAGGCTCCCAGGACCTATCCTCAGGCCCATAACCTCTCCAATCCACCCAAAAAATGTTTTGCCCCGTACCACCTTGCACCCTACAATGGCGTTCACCTCGTGATAGTCCGTAGACGAATCCGACCGTCCGGCAGATGACTCAGGCAACCAGGAGATGACCACGGGTTTTAGAAGGGACACATGGAAGGTGTCGAAGATACCAAGTGAGGCGGAAGGGCTAAACGGTAAACCACAAGGTTCACCTGCTCGAGGACCTTGAAGGGACCCAAATATCGGGGTGCCAACTTTGTGGACTCCACCCGCAGCTGATGTTTCGGGCAGAGAGCCACACTAGGTCGCCAGGAACAAATGTCGGAGCAGGACGCCGATGGGCATCGGCAGAAGACCTCATCCTCTCCTTGGAAGCCTGAATGGCATTCTGGATGCGGTCCCAAATGTCCCTTGCCTCCACAGCCCAGTCTGTCACCCTGGAGTCGGCGGAAGCCACGGGCATAAGCACCGGTGCCCACGGATGCTGGCCGTAATTTAAGAGGAATTGGGTCTGTCCATTGGAGTCAGCCACAGCATTGTTTAGCGCGAACTCCGCCCACGGGAGCAAGGATGCCCAGTCATCCTGCCTGGCAGAGACAAAATGTTGCAAGTATGTGACCAAGGTCTGGTTGGCCCTCTCTACCAACCCATTCGTCTCGGGATGATATGCAGAGGAGAGGTGTAACTCAATGCAGAGCATAAGACACAGCTCTCTCCAGAACCGAGACGCAAATTGGAGACCTCAATGCTGACAATCTTGTCTGGCATACCGTGTAGACGGAAGATGTGTCTAATAAATAATGCTGCCAAGGCCCGTGCAGAAGGTAACCGTGGTATCGGCACCAAGTGCACCATTTTGGAGAAGCTGTCGGTGATCACCCAAATGATAGTGCAACCCCGACACTTGGGTAAGCCCACCACAAAGTCCATCCTGACCATCTCCCAGGGCCTGTCTGCCACCCGCTAAGGGAAAAGTAACCCAGCTGGCCGTTGTCGAGGGGACTTGTTCTTGGCGCAGGAGACACACGCCTGAATATATTCCCTGATGTCACGGACCATATGTGGCCACCAGTATGTCCTCGCCAATAACTCAGTTGTCCTCTTTGCCCAAAAGTGTCCACCCACTCTGGACGAGTGTGCCCAAGAGAGTACCTCCGGTCACAAATTAGTGGGCACAAAAGTCTTGCCCGGAGGCACAGACTCTAGCGAAACCGGGGCTACCGTTCTCAGGCTCTCTTCGGGGACAATAAGCTGAGGCTCCTCATCCTCCTCCTCTGATGACACTAAGCAGCTAGAGAGAGCGTCAGCCCGAATATTCTTCTCACCGGAGAGAAAATGGAGGGTGAAGTGGAACCGAGAGAAGAATAGGGACCATCTGGCCTGGCGAGAATTTAGCCACTGAACAGTTTGCATATATACCAAGTTTTTGTGGTCAGTGAAGATTTGGAAGGGAAAACGAGCCCCCTCCAGAAGATGTCTCCACTCAGAGAAGGCCAACTTCATAGTCAGCAACTCCTGTCCCCAATGGAATAATTCCTCTCTGCTGGTGTAAAGGTCTTAGAAAAAAAGAAGCAGGGATGCTTCCGACCTTTAGCATCCTTTTGATAAAGGACTGCTCCAGTACCAACAGAAGAGGCGTTGTGACGCTTCCCACGGCTGCGGGGCGTTGGGACATGGCATAGCTTGCCTAACTAGCCAATGCTCCCACGCCGCCAGTCCACGACGATATGAGGCATGCGTCCCAGATGGTAAGAGAATGTGGACCCACTGGACCACGGAGGGAGACCCGGGCCTGCCCGGACTAGGGAAGGGCAGCGACCGGGATCCGTGGCAGCTGAGCATGTGGGCAAGGTGGCGACCTGCAGGACTAGACAACACCGCACAACTTCAGGTATGAAGAAACATAAAGTTTACTTAAAGAAACACAGTACATAAACAAAACATAAGACCGGGCTCCCGATTCCGCACATCAGAGAAGGGTACACGACTCAGGATCACAGACGAGTGCAGGAGGACATCACGGGTAGATGCAGTCCAGGGTTATCTGGCACGGGCATACTTGGGCGACCTCTCTCAGGCCTCAGGCGTAGCACAGGCTCAGCAGGAGAACATCAGACACCGACCCAGGACAGACGTCATCACAGGGTAGACCAAGGAGGAACCGGCAGGACATCGGAACATCAGGAACACGGACTGGATCTCAGGGACACAGGAACACGGACAGGACATCAGGAACACGGATTGGATCTCAGGAAGTCAGGAACACGGACTGGACATCAGGAACATGGATTGGATCCCAGGAACATGGACAGGACATCGACATCGGACTCCGGACATCTGACAACGATCGGCAGGCTCCGGACATCTGGCAACGATCGGCAGGCTCCGGACATCAGGCAGGGAGGATAGGATCCGGACATCTGGAAGTGGTCGTCGGACATCGGACATCAGGCCATGGTCATCAGGCATAGGATCCAGACATCTGGCAGCGACCTGAAAAGGAACCCCAGCGGTCTGGTGCAAGCCCCGCCAGGCTCAACGGGAGCTGGCCGGGAATTGCACAGAAGCTGAGCACAGAGTAACAGAAACTCAGCACACACCGGACTCCTCCTTCCAAGATGAACTCAGGTTATATAGCAAGGATTCACAGTCACTGGCACAGGGTTCAGGACACAGCAGGATTTCAGGAACATAACACAGAGGACATAGTTCAGACAGTCAGGTACAGGATGCGATCCAGGATCAGGGGTTCAGGTAATTAGACACAGCAGGAACAGGCCTGGATATACAGCCTCCAGGAACAGCGATCTGGGTAATCAGCCCCCAGCATAGGCGGAAACACAAGACACAGTTCAGACATTCAGGTACCGGGTTAGGTCCAGGATCAGGGATTCAGGAAACAAGACACAACAGGAACAGGCCTGGATATACAGCCTCCAGGAACGGCGATCTGGGTAATCAGCCCCCAGCATAGGCGGAAACACCAGACACAGTTCAGACATTCAGGTACCGGGTTAGATCCAGGATCAGGGATTCAGGAAACAAGATACAACAGGAACAGGCCTGGATATACAGCCTCCAGGAACGGCAATCTGGGTAATCAGCCCCCAGCATAGGCGGAAATACAGAACACAGTTCAGACATTCAGGTACCGGGTTAGATCCAGGATCAGGGAACAAGACACAGCAGGAACAGGGAATCAGCTCTCCAGAGCTGATCAAATTCAGAGCAGGAGCTGAACACACATCCACATACGGCTAGGTTCAGGGATTCAATGTGAAGCTCTGGCAACGCCCATCAAGGCTGGGGAACTTTATATATGAGCTGATTCACAGCGATAGGCTGGAGCAGTAATTCTAGTACACACCCAATCCTCATAAAAGCAGGACAGGTGTGGGCCGCGCCCCCTATGCAGAGCCAGACAACTCATTACAGAGGAACAACTGACAGTGGCTGCTGCCACACACGTAGTAAATCATGCACCATTGCAGAGGACTTTGCAACCTACGGATGGTCTTCACAGCAGGCCAGGCGCCTGACAGAAGCTGCTGCCACACACGTAGTAAATCATGCACCATTGCAGAGGACTTTGGAACCTACGGATGGCTTCTGCAGCAGGTCAGGGACCGCACATGCGGGTGGTCATGCAACGCAGCGGAGACACTCACGCAAGTACGGCCACGCAGCAGAGCTGGGAACTGAGCAGCATCCATACAGGTAACAGACAACAGTATCCCAGCTGGTTAGGGGGAAAGGAGCAAAAGGGTTAATGCAAAAGACATGCAGAGTAACGCTGGAAAACAAAGTACAGACAATACCAGCGTTACAGGCGTCCACCTCTAAAATAAATGGCTTATCAACAACGGGGCGATGTAATATGGGAGCACTGGCAAAATGCGACTTGATGGAAGAGAACGCCTTGGAGACCTCCTCAGACAACAACTTGGGATTTGCTCCCTTCTTGGTGAGGGCTACCAAAGGAGCTACCAAAGTCGAGAAATGGGGAATGAACTGGTGATAATAATTAATGAACCCCATAAAGCGCTGCACCGCTTTAAGAGAATGGGGTTCTTGCCAGTCCATTACAGCCTGTAGTTTGGCAGGATCCATAGCCAATCCCTGGGGGGAGATGATATAGCCCAGGAAAGGTAAAGACTCCTGCTCAAACACACATTTCTCCAGCTTGGCATAGAGGGAGTTTGCCCGTAAGAGGTCGAAGACTCTGTTGACATCCCTCCGGTGAGAGTCTATATCTGGTGAAAAGATGAGAATATCATCCAGATAGACCACTACAGAGTTGGAGAGCATATCCCGGAAGATGTCATTGACAAAGTCTTGGAAAACAGCGGGAGCATTACAGAGCCTGAAGGGCATCACCAGGTATTCATAATGCCTATCCCTGGTATTAAAAGCTGTCTTCCACTCGTCCCCTTCATGGATGCAAATTAGGTTATAGGCACCACATAGATGTAGCTTAGTAAATAAATTTGCTCCCCGGAGTCTATCAAAGAGCTCAGAGATTAGGGGCAACGGGTACTTATTCTTAACGGTGATGGTGTTAAGACCCCTGTAGTCAATATACGGACGTAATTCTCCATTCTTCTGCACGAAGAAGAACCCCGCCCCTGTTGGTGACACCGACTTCCTTATGAACCCTCTTGCCAGATTCTCCTGAATATACTGGGACATGGTCTCCGGCTCATGAAGAGAGAGGGGATAGACTCTTCCCCGAGGAGGTTCTGCTCCAGGCAAGAGATCAATAGGACAGTCGTAGGGGCGATGAGGCGGAAGAGTCTCCACCGCCTTCTTGGAGAAAACGTCTGCGCATGACCAATAACACTGGGGAAGAGGAGTAAGGTCTACGAGTATCTCTGTGGTGGTGACCTGAACGCACTCCCTGACACACCTGCCTCTACATGAATCACCCCAACCTAGTATCCTCCCAGAGGACCACTCAATATGGGGAGAGTGGTGACGGAGCCAAGGTATTCCCAGCAAAACCTCATCTATTCCCTCGGGCAGGACAAGAAAGGAAATACTCTCCTGATGGGAAGGGGACATAGATAAAGTGAGAGGGATAGTCTGGTGGGTGATTTGTGAGGGCAGAGTCGATCCATTCACTACTCACACAGTCACCGATTTTGCGAGCATCACTTGAGGTATAGTGTGGCAGAGAGCAAATGCAGAGGACATGAAATTCCCCTCGGCTCCAGAATCCACACAAAGCTCGACGGTGAGAGTGGATGGACCTAAAGTAATTGTCCCTTTGAAGGACAACTTGGTGGAAAATGCCGCGGTGTCTAGTGAACCTCCTCCCAGGGTCTCTAGACGCGACTGTTTTCCCGACCGCTGTGGATATTTGTTGGCATAATGTCCTAACTGCTGACAGATGTTACAAACCACGGGTACTCGAGCAGCCCGGGGCTTAGGTCCTGCTCAAGGAACATCCATGGCCTCATGGGAGTCGAACGCCTGACTGAAAGATTCTAGAGGTCTGGCAAAGGTGGGGGCCAGCCGAAACCTCTGCCTACACTGGGACCGCTCCAACCTCCGCTCGTGAAAATGGAGGTCGATGCGGGTAGATATGGTGATAAGCTTCTCCAGTGTTGCGGGAATCTCCCTGGTAGCCAAGGCGTCTTTCACATGGCCCGCCAGTCCTCTCCAAAACAAGGGAATGAGGACTTTATCTGGCCAGTCTAACTCCGAGGCCAGAGTCCAAAATTGGACAGCAAAATAGCTGATCAAGGACGAACCCTGTGAACTTGCCAGCAGTTGGAGCGACGCATCGTGGGTGACCTGAGGTCCTAGAAAGACCTTTTTTAGAGTCTCCAGAAAACGAGGAGCACTCCGCACCACACAGTCGTCACACTCCCACAGCGGCATGGCCCACTCCAACGCTCTGCCCGACAGGAGAGATATTACAAAACCCACTTGTGCCCGATCCGTGGGGAAACGTGCAGCCAGAAGCTCGAGCTGTATAGAGCACTGACTCACAAATCCCCGACATTGCTGGCTGTCACCAGCAAACTTGTCTGGAAGCGGGAGGTGGGATAATGTAGGGGCAGAGGTGGCAGTGGACACACTGGCTGCAGCCACGGTAGCAGCCTGGACAGCAACTGCGGTAACATCCACAGCTGAGGTTGTGCGCTCAAGAGCTGCCAACCTACCCTCCAGCTGCTGGATGTTCCGCTGTAGACGCTGGTCGTCCGCCATCTACCTAGCCAGACACTGGCGCTAGTATTATGTTAGGGCTCGCGGAACGCACCAAATAAATATAAATAATAGGTGCGTTCACAACCCGGGGTCCACCATGCAGGCAGAGCCTGCTGCTAGTAAGATGGCACAATATAGCGGTATAAGCGAGCTCTGTTACTCCACAGAGTCGCTGATATAGACGCTGTGGCACTATATGGCGGTATGAGCGAACTCTGTTACACCACAGAGTCGCTGTGGTAGAGACTGTGTCCTGTTAGCCCCACAGGAGTACACAGATAACTGCAGAGCGGATAGCAGTCTGTGGTCATGCAGACAGTAACGCAAACAACCATCTCCTCACCGGAGTAACCGGTATTCTAGAGGCTATTTCAGCAAAGCCCTGAATACGTATATACAAAACTCCTCACCGAAGGTGCCGGTATTCTAGAGGCTTATTTCAGCTGAGCCCTAACCGCATGTGTACATGACCACACTGGCGCAAAGCACATAACAGGATTGATACTAGCGCATGGTCATCCGGCCATGCAACCCTTTTATAGCAGCAACTACAATACCTTCCAGAAAAGGACCAATGAGAAACTGTTTCAGAACACAAGCAGTTTCAGGACCTTCCTGGCAGACCAATAGGAGTTGTTGCAGTACCTGAGCATGTGACCCCTGATCTCCAATGAGAGATCTTACCCTGGGCATGCTCAGAAGGGGAAACGCAGGACTTAGTTCCAAAGACGTCTGCTCGCCGCTGACCAGTACTGGCTACAATTGCAGAACCTGGAGAGGCAGCAGTAATCCTCTGCACAGTGTTAGACTGGGCGAGACGCTGGGACCGACGTCTCTGCTGAGCAGAGACCGCAGCGGGGATGGTTTGAGCTTCCCCTTGTGCAGAAGCGGAACTTGACCCCTAAAAGTAATATAATTTATCTGGCTTTTCTTCTCCAGCATTGGAATTACCACTGAATTTTTTTTTCTTGTGCCGTAATGCACTACAAAGGAGCAGGAAGCGGCGGGAAGCCACAGGAATAAAATCTTAATTCAGTGTCAGTCAGAGAAGGGGTGCTTTGTCGTCACAAATGACCAAACTGGATTTTCGCATTTCTTGTCAAAGCATTTTTTTGAAAGGTAGTTTAATGTTTTCTTTCTCTAGTTAAAAAAATGCCCAAAATCCAAATATTTAAATCTGACTGACTACCTCACAATGTGTGCATGTTGCAAAAATAATATTTTTTGCACATTTGTTTACTAGTCAAATTTTACTTCCGCACATGTCACATCAATATGATTCTCTTTTGCATGTGATGATTTTTTTTCCGACCTAGCATTTCTGGGAAGGGGACTGAATTTTATTTAAGCTTATTAAAAAATGTTTATCAATATAGACATTTAACTGTGCATGTTTGCTTTTGCACTTATTTTACTAGTCCAATTTAACAACTGCATATGCCAAATCTATTCTGAGGTCTACTGCCACATTTCAATCTCTGGACTTGTTTCTACATACCTGGCATTTCTTGTTGCATCTTTTTTGGCAATGGTTGAATAATTGGGTTGAAAATATTGTGAAAAATATAATTATAGTGTTATACATAATGTATGTTAAAGAAAAAATGTCAATATTATGGATGATGCAGTTTAAAACAAAAAAAAGAATAAAAAACACCATGGCTAAGAAAGTTGGAGCCTCTAGCAGTAGCAGAAGGACCATCAACACTGCTAGCATCAGCCTTTCGTGTAATAGGTCTTCCTTGCCTATGGAAAGTATATTAGAGGGGAAGATGCCAAAGACATTATGAAATATATGACATGTCACTCATTTCATCACAACAGTATGATGTTACCTCTGACAGCATCACTGTCAGTTTAAGTTGCACAGAATGGTCTACCTGATCACAAATAACTAATACGGATAATTTTTGGACTGTTTTTTACCTAATAAAAGGATAGTCTGTCAGTGCGTTGTTTTATTAAATATGTTGAATAGTACAGGGTTACATTAGTTTCAGGTCGCTTTTACATTATGAATCCTGTGTTTCTGTTAAAAGAGTTTGAAAGTGGTAGTGCATAGTCTAAGGATACTTCATAATGTTACACGTCTTTTCAGCTCAATTGGAGTCTTTGCAGTATCCCGATTTGCAGGAAATCGATTTGCAGAAAATTATATTTATTGGGAAAATTGATCAAACCTAGAAAGTTTGAATTTCACAATATTCAGTCTTCTCTTATATATAACTTTATTATACAGTACAGACCAAAAGTTTGGACACACCTTCTCATTCAAAGATTTTTCTGTATTTTCAGGACTATGAAAATTGTATAATCACACTGAAGGCATCAAAACTATGAATTAACACAAGTGGAATTATACATTACACTTTACAAAAAATTGTGAAACAACTGAAAACATGTCTTATATTCTAGGTTCTTCAAAGTAGCCAACTTTTGCTTTGATTACTGCTTTGCATGCAGAAAAGGTGAACGGATGAACTCTACATGCCTGGTTCCCACCGTGAAGCATGGAGGAGAAGGTGAAATGGTGTGGGGGTGCTTTGCTGGTGACACTGTTGGGGATTATTCAAAATTGAAGCGGTGAGCGGTCCAGCTCACCCCAAACCATCTCGATTGGGTTCAGGTATGGTGACTGTGGAGGCCAGGTCATCTGGCGTAGCACCCCAACACTCTCCTTCTTGGTCAAATAGCCCTTACACAGTCTGGAGGTTTGTTTGGGGTCATTGTCCTGTTGAAAAATAAATGATGGTCCAACTAAACGCAAACCGGATGGAATAGCATGCTGCTGCAAGATGCTGTGGTAGCCATGCTGGTTCACTATGCCTTCAATTTTGAATAAATCCCCAACAGTGTCACCAGCAAAGCACCCCCACACCATCACACCACCTCCTCCATGCTTCACAGCGTGTAGAGTCCATCCGTTCACCTTTTCGTCGTGCAAAGCAGTAATCAAAGCAAAAGGTGGCTACTTTGAAGAACCTAGAATATAAGACATATTTTCAGTTGTTTCACACTTTTTTGTAAAGTGTAATGTATAATTCTACATGTGTTAATCCATAGTTTTGATGCCTTTAGGTGATTCTACAATTTTCACAGTCATGAAAATACAGAGAAATCGTTGAATGAGAAGGTGTGTCCAAACTTTTGGTCTGCACTGTACATCACATACATAACTTCTATGAGAGAAAGTTCAATCGGGAAAAAATGTTTCTGCCTCTGAATTTGTTTAGTCTGGTGAAGGGGATATACTGTAGACCCCGAAAATACATAACTTATTTTTCAATAAATGAACAACTTTTTATTTATTTTTTTAAATTTGCTCTTATCTTATCTTAACAAGTTATTGATTTAGGGTTTTCAGCACCTGTAAAGTGTAATTCTTCATATTTATACCTAAATTCAAATATTAGGCATCAAACAATTTTGCTTTAATTTAGATTAAAATAATAAAAAAAGACAGAAAAAAAGTAAAAACTAGAAGGGCTAAAGGATAGATGTGCACCTTGAAACAATTATTTTTCTACAACGTCACTGCAATACTTAAAATAAAAGTTTCAATTGAGCAAGAGTGCATTACAAATTTAATGAAACAGAAATGATAGCACAAAAACGTGATTTACCTCCCAGTTATGACAGATGCAATCTACATTATTAAATAGTTAATTATTTCATACTTCTTTCCATCCTTTTTGACACAATGTGGAGTGATGAATCTTCCCCAATAACAAGTTTATTAATGTTTCTAATCACAGTTATAATTAATAGCAGAATGGTTCTTAAGATGTAATGGCGCACCCTGGAGCTGATATACCTTTAGCACCTACAGCCTCCCGAAGTTCTCAGGGTCTCTTTTCCTCCCAAAAAACAGTCATAATTAGCTAACACTTATACATCCAGTTTTCATGTTTGTGTAAAAATCCCTGGAGAATTACTCTGTGAGGTGAGGCGTGTGGTATGAGATTTCTATATTTATTCACTGTGAGAGTCACATTTAATTTATAGCATTTCTTAAAGTGATCATTTCTAATATGAAGCTTTGCTGCTGTTTTCTGTAGGCATCAGGGAAACATAACTAATGGTTGATGAATATTATAGCTACTTTATAAATTATGTAAATGCTAGGACTGCTAAGAAATAGATGAATTATGTACTATAGATTAACTGGAAGACGTGACTGTGCTATCTCTATAATGCACATTACGGTGGAGCCATGGCCACCTTTAGAACTCTATGTATGGAGTATTAATAAATGCATTGTAATTCAAACAGCATGTGACCTAATGATGAGAGAAAAAAAAGGAAAGGAAAGGGAACAGGTAAGGGAAGGGGAGAGAAAGTAAAAGGGAAGGGATGGGAAGGGAAAGGGAAGAGAAGGGGAAGGGAAAAAGAAATAAAAGAAAAAGGAAGTGGAAAGGGAAATCAAAAGAGAAAAGAAAGGAAAAGGGAATTGAAGGGAAAAGGAAGGTGAAGGGATGGGGAAAGAAAAGGAAAGTGATAGGGAAAAGGACAGAAAGGGTAAGAGAAAGGGAAAGGGAAAGGAAAAATAAAGGGAAAGGGAAGGGAATGGAAGGGAAAGGGAAGGTGAAGGGAAAAATAAGAGAAAGGGAAGGAAAGAGATAGGAAAAGGAACGTGAAAAGACAGGGAAAAAAGGACAGGGAAAAAGAAAGGAAATGGAAAAGGAAAGTGAAAGAAAATTCAAATGAAAATAAAGGAAAGGGGCATGGAAAGGAAAGTGAAAAGGAAAGGCAAAGGAAAGAGAAAGAAAATGGAAAGACCATGAAAAAGAAAAACATGGAGAATGGGAGGATTGGAAGTAAGCACATAAATACATGAAAACAAAAGAAAGCAAGAGAAGGTAAGAAAGAGAATAAAAAGGACCAGAAAAAAAGGAAGGAAAGAAACACTAAAGAATGCATGAAGACAGAGGAATAAATTAAAGGAAAAAGAAGTAACTTTAACAAAGGAAGAAAGAGAAGGAAAAGTGAGTTCTTAAAAGGTAGATTAAAAAAAATAGGGAAATAGAATAAGGAAACAGAAATAAATAGGAAAGCAAAAGGAAGGGACATTCAAAAAAAGAAAAATGGAGCAAAGAATGGTATGAAACAATGGGTTGAAGGGAAAAAACAAAAATAAATGAAAAAGGATGCAAACAAAGAAGCAAGTAAACAAAGGATGAAGAAACATAGGGAGGCAATGACAGAAAATGGAAAAATGTACTTTTGACAAAAGAAGCACACAAAAAGTTAAATGTAGGAAGTAAATATTACATTATAAAAACCTTAAAGATGGAACACAAGTAAGGGAAGTAACATTAAGAAGGAAAGATGAAATAAAGGAATGAAAGATGCCTGGAAGGGAGGACGTAAGAAGGAGACGCTATAAATAAAAAAAAAAGAAAGTGGGCGGGCTACTAGCTAATCATTTATTATTTCTTCTGAGATAAGATACAGTTGATGTTTTTGAGCTCATTTCCATCTGACGTCACCATTTGGCCCAGAGGCTGAAGACAAAATCATTTATCAATAGCATTTACCTCTGACTTTCACTCAATTATTCTGCCAATCAGCCTTTAAGAGTCCAAATAAAATGTTGCCCCGTTGATTAAATCAAACCCCTCATTTAGTCATGCTTATTTCTAGATCATACACTGTAGACAGACCAGGTTTTGTAATCCTGTGGATTTACAGAATATTCGGAAACACATTTACTTTTAATAAACCAAGTCCAAATTGTAGTTCCTTTTCTCTGAAGCCTGGGCTTGAGAATGGGAACAGATGTCAGTAATGATGGACAATAGTTACATAATCCACTCTAGCTCCAATCCCGATATATGGAGAGGGCTACTTACAGCTATGACAAGTGGCGTCCATGTAGCCGCTTTCCCCACAGTCACAGTGAAATGTGCTCCACGTCTGAGAACATTCTCCTCCGTGTTCGCAGTGATTTGGCAGGCATCTATTGGAAACAAGAAGTCCACAGAGTCTGATTTGTGTCATTGTGCAGCTGAGTATCTGGATTTAAAAATGACTTCTTCATGATGCTGACAGTTAATTAGCTGTGGAGAGACTGAAAGAGATCTGAGCAAATCAATAATTTCAAATGGTAGATACTCTGGAAATTGATGAACCAGATACACTGAATTACTAGACAAAACTCAATCGCTCTCACAAAAGAGAATCACTTAAGGTGAAATTACAAATGAATCTCGTCAAATTCCAGAAATCTCAAACCTCAGAGAGAAATGGATGAAACTCACTTGATGGTTTTATGAAGATTTAAATTAGAAATACATTTGCTTGAATATATAAATTTTAGTCAGTTGATTCGTACAATTTTACACACTCTTTACCTCTAATGTTTGACCAATAGCATTACCAACCATCTACACCCACTACAGCTATGCCCTGAGCAAAGATGAGACTTGCGTTCCTTTCAGGAGATACTTGAAATTACGACAGTTTTGTAAATCCCAAGAACAAGGCACTCATATAGCTATGGGATGGTAGGAAATTTATGTGCAATCCCAAAGCCAGTGAGTGTACAACGTTTCAGTCATTGAATTTGACCTTGATCAGGTACACATATGGTTTTTGCAAGGAGACATCATTCATAGGAGAAACACATGAGCAGTGGTGAGAGCACTTGTAGGCAGGCATGTATTTCTCCAATTGCGTTTTCTCATTTGATCAATGTCTCCATACAAAAACCATCTGTGTAACTGATGAAGGCCAGAGTCAATGATTGAAACGCTATACACTCACTTTTAGATTGCAAATATATTTCCTACCTCATATCTACATGAATGCTTAGTTCTTTTGGATTTAAAGCAGACAAGAGCTGAGCCCCCACTAGCACGCCATTCCATCTGGAGTGCCATAGTTAAACCGAAAATATGACAATCCTGTCCACCCTATAAAAGAAAGGTCCTGTTGAACCATCCACATTTTCATGATTCCACACAACCTATAAAGCCCATATCCATGCACAGGTTGGGGATAAGACCAACCTAAACAAAATCTGGGGCCCCATGAAAAATCTATACTATATATATCAAGTGCAAATTGTAATACTTTTGTCTTCTTGCATTACAGAAAAGTATATGCACCCTCTGCAACGCTAGTGCTATGGTGCAGCTATTACCAACGATCGGTAGAACCCTGAAACCTAGATGAGCTACCTAAGAGATAGGCTGAATGTATGGTACATACATTAATTAAAAGAGATAAAAGACACACAAAAGGAAAAAAATACAATAGATCAGGACCTAAGAGGATAGAATATGACCAAAATCCAGGGATTCTAATTTGGTGTCCTGTCTCATATTCTGCACTCTAACGTTTGTGAATTAGCGCTTCTGGAGTTTTCCTTTATCAATATAATACTTCTAAATAGATATATAAATGGAAGCAATTATTAAAAAATAAAAATCTCCCTGCTGTGTACAACTGGGGCCAGAAGTTTGGAGACTGGCACAAATTAAGGCTTTGACAAAGTTTACCGATTCAGTTATTATAGTGGTAATTTTCATTAAATCTAGATTATTATGAAGAAGGATCAGATGAATTACAATAAATTGCAAATTCATTCTTTGCCCTAAAAATTAACTTAAACATGAAACCTCATTCCCATTAATTTCAGACCTGAACAAAATGACATGCATACATAATTTCAGTGATCTTCCCTTTAGCTCAAGACAAAGTGTCGCTCTGTCAGGGTAACTGAATTTTAATAGCAGCCTGGGTGCTCTAAACTCTTTACCCCCAAGCCTGTTTTCACCTTCCTGACCAGGTCAAATTTTACAATTCTGACCAGTGTCACTTTATGTGGTAATAACTCTAGAACGCTTCAACATATCCTGGTGATTCTGAGATAGCTTTAGGTGACACATTGTATTTTATGTTGGTGGTAAGTTTCGGTTGATATTTTTAGCATTTATTTGTGATAATATCAGAATTTTGGCAAACATTTTGAAAATTTTGAAATTTTGTCTTTAAACCAAATACAGTAGTTATATCACACAAAACAGTTAAATAACATTTCCTACATGTTTACTTTACATGAGCATCATTTTTGAAACATAATTTTTTTTGTTAGAAAGTCAGAAGAGTTAAATTTTTCTCAGCAATTTCTTATTTTTCCAACAAAATTTACACCAATTTTTTATGGACCACATCATGGTTGAAGTAATTTTGATGAGCCTATATGACAAAAGATACCCAAAAGTGATACCGTTTTAAAAACTGCACCCGTCAAAGTGCTCAAAAATACATTCAAGAAGTTTATTAACCCTTCAGGTGCTTCACAGGAATTAAATTAATGTGGAAGAAAACAATGACAATTTTACCTTTTCCCAATAAATTTATTTAGAGGAGTTATGAGCACCTTGATCCCACAGGTGCTTCAGAGAATTTTATGACATTGAGCCATGAAAATAAAAAAAAATCATTTTTCTCACAAAAATGTTGCTTCAGCCCCAAATTTTTCATTTTCACTAGTGTGACATCAGAAAATGGACCAGAAAATCTGTTGTCAAGTTTCTCCTGTGTACATCGATACCTCATATTTAGAGAAAAACTACTGTTTGAACACATAGTGGTTACAGACAATCTGTTGTCAAGTTTCTCCTGAGCACACCGATACCTCATATATAGAGGAAAATTACTGTTTGAACACATAGTAGGACTAAAAAGGGAAGGAGTGCTGATTGAATTCTCAAGTACAATTTTGTATGAATAGATTGCGGATGCATGTCACATTTGAAGAGCTCGTGATATTCCAAAATAGCAGAAACCCCCACAAGTGACCCCATTTTGGAAACTGCATCTCTTGAGGAATTCATCTAGGGGTTTAGTGAGCATTTTTAACTCTCAGTCGATTCACAGATTTGCATAATATATATAATATTGGGCTTAGTAAATGGAAAGTTACCATTTTTTTCAACTAAAATATTGCTTTGGCCCCAAGTTTTGAATTTTCAAAAAGAATAATAGGATAAAAAGAAAGGTACAATGTATTAAGCAATTTCTCTGAGTAAACTAATATCCCATATCTGGTTGAAAGCTACTTTTGAGGCACAGTGCAAAGCTCGGAAGAGAAGAAGCACCATAGTGGAGTACAGATTTTGCTGGAATGGTTTGAGGATGCCAAGTCACATTGGCAGACCATCTAAGGTATCAGAACAGCACAACCACTCCATCAGTGACCCAATTTTACAAACTATACCCCTCAAGAAATCTATGGGTGCAGTGAGTATGTTGACACCACTTGTGCCTCATAGAATGTTATACCATTGGACAGTGAAGAAGAATAATTACATCTTGAATACTAAAGGTTGTTTTATCATCCAAATTTTTAATTTTTATAAGGGCAAAAAGGAAAAAGTGGACCTCACAGTTTGTTGTGCAATTTCTCCTGAGTACATCAATACCCTATATGCAATGAGAAACTACTTTTCAGGCATAGTGCAAAGCTCAGAAGGAAAGGAGTATTATGTTGTAGTGCACATTTGCAATTATGGTTTGTGAGTGCCAGGACCCTCTGGAAGAACCTCTGAGATGCTAGAACAGCAGAACCCCTCATATGTGACCCCATTTTACAAACTAATAGGGATGAGTGAATCCAAACTGTAAAGTTTGTGGTTCGTACTGGACACCTATTGTCATATACCGAACCCCAGGCTTTTAACAGGAAGTCATGCTTGGGTTTGTATGCCTAATAAAGACTGTTGAAAGGCTACAGAGCAGCCAGTCAATAAGCTTTTACACTGTGGTCACTTACAGAGCCATCACAGCCTGACTGTGATTGACCGGCACACCACATGACCCGGCCTGTATATATGTCGGAATACAAGTGTCAGCAACATTCCGATCTGATTAGTGTAGGGACAGGACGTGCTGGAGTGAGGGACAGTGTTAGATTGCGCACTATGAAAAAATCTGCAGTGTGTACAGTGTGTACTCTTTATGTGTCTTAGGTCGGAGTCACATTGAATTTGGAAGAGTGCTATGGATAAAACATCCAAAGAAATGCCACCCCACACCATTACTGACCCACTGTCAAACTGGTCATGCTGAAGGATGTTGCAGGCAGCAGGTTCACACTCAGCACATGTGACAGACATGACAGAGTCTGGAGATGCTGTGGAGAGCGATCTGCTGCCTGCAACATCCTTCAGCATGACCGGTTTGGCAGTGGGTCAGTAATGGTGTGGGGTGGCATTTTTTTGGAGGGCCGCAAAGCCCTCAATGTGCTCGCCAGAGGTAGCCTGACTGCCATTAGGTACGAGATGAGATTTTCAGACCCCTTGTGAGACCATATGCTGGTGCGGTTGGCCCCCGGTTCCTCCTAATGCAGGATAATGCCAGATCTCATGTGGCTGGAGTGTGTCAGCAGTTCCTGCAAGATGAAGGCATTGAAGCTATGGAATGGCCTGCCCGTTCCCCAGACCTGAATCTGATTGAGCACATCTGGGACATCATGTCTCGCTCCATCCACCAACGTCACATTGCACCACAGACTGTCCAGGAGTTGACGGATGCTTTAGTCCAGGTCTGGGAGGAGATCCCTCAGGAGAACATCCGCAATCTCATCAGGAGCATGCCCAGGCATTGTACGGAGGTCATACAGGCACGTGGAGGCCACACACAATACAGAGAATCATTTTGACTTGTTTCCACTTTAATTTTGTCTTGTTTTGATTTTCATTTAGACTTGTTTCCACTTTCATTTTGGGGGTCTCTCCAAATCAAGGCCTCCATTGGTTCAAAAATTTGATTTCCATTGATGATTTTTGCGTGATTATGTTAACAGCACATTTAGCTTTGTACAGAACAAAGTATTCAATGAGAATATTTCATTCATTTAGATCTAGGATGTGTTATTTGAGTGTTCCCTTTATTTTTTTGAGCAGTGTATATGTCTTCCAAAATTTTCATGTGAGGGCTTGTTTTCTGCGGGACGACTTGATGTTTTTATTGGCACAGTTTTCGAGCACATAACATTTTTTGATCGCTTTCTATTCTGATTTTTTGGTGGCAGAATGAACGAAAACCAACAATACAGGAATTGTTTTTGTTTGATTTTTTTATTCCGTTCACAGTGTGGTAAAATAGATAAGGCAGTTATATTCTTCGGGTAGGTACGATTACACAATTACCACATTTATATAGTTTTTATTTACATTTTACTGTTTTTACACAATAAAAACAATTTTGCAGAAAAAAATATTATTTTTGCATCTCTTTATCCTCAGAGATATAGGTTAGTTTTTTGCCACATTTTTTTTTTCACAATGTTCACTGAAAGGCTATGTGCCCACATTGCAGTATTGAAGCAGATTTTTCCTCAGCAAATCCGCACCCCCTTGCCCGGAAAAACGCATGCAGATTATTTAATTAATGTGGTTTTGATGTTTTTTTGACGCGTTTCTCATGCGATTTTTCCAAAGCAAGTCTATGGCGGCGGAATCGCCATGACTCCGCAAAATTAATGAGCATGCTGCATATTTTTCCACAATGCGATTCCACTGTGGAAAAATACGCAGCATGGGCACACCAATTGCGGAATGTAGTTAAAATGAATGGGATGCATTTTGTAAGCGTGTTTTAAGTGTTTCCGCAGCGGCAAGACCGCTGCAGAAACGCTTAAAAAACGCAACGTGGGCACACAGCCAAAAGGTTAACTAGTGGGACAGTTTTATAAAGCAGGTCTTTCTGGATGCAGCGATACCAAATACGTGTACTTTTCTGTTTATTTTTGCTCTTACGTAAATATACTTATTTATTGGTAGTGTGGAGCCCAGCTGTGACTGAATCCACATCTTCCAGAAGGGTGCACTGACAGAAGATCCCACTAGAGGTCATTAATCACATTCACACATGCAGCTTACCTAAAAAGACCATTAGAGGGAGCTGTGTAAGACGTATAAAAACCAGTTTTAGTTTCAGTTTGCCTCAGAAGAAGAGAAAAGAAAGAAAGAAAGAGAGACAGATCTCAGATCTCCTTAAGACACCAGAGGGGAGGAGTGCAGAGAGCTGTTCAGTCAGTTCAACTTGAGTAAGTGGAGTCTAGTACGAGTGAGAAGGAATCACTTTAGCCTAGTCAGAGCTGAATCTGAAGTATAGCTCAGTGGAAAGCATGCCGACGCTTAGAGAGCGGCGAAGAGGCAGCTCACCAACTGCCAGCGTGTGTGATAATAGGAGTACCTAGATAGGTCAAAGGCGAGTGGAAGTTAATGAGACCGAGGAGCCTTAATAGCTCATCTCAGCAAGTGTTGCCGGACACCGGGGTCCGAGCCTACAGGGATCTCCACGACCCATTAGGAGAACACCGGAGTTCCTGGAGGACTACAAGTCCCAGGAGTACCACCGAGCTGATACGTAGCAGGATCAGGAGGACGGAGTCCGGCTCGGCCGGGCCATCAATGACCCTGTCCTTTCAGAGAGAAGATCCAATAACAAAGTCAGCCAGGTACAAGACAGAGGCTAAGCTAGGCCCAGCTACACGCAGGCCAGAACTTATTACAAAAAGGCAGAAAACAGGAGGCCACACACCTATCAAGTGGAGGAATCTGGATGTGCACCCTTCACCCTACAGTGCTCCGGGACATCCTTGCAACATCTACAAGTAAAGGTATGAAAAGAGACTGAACCGTGTGTCACTGCTTATTTGCCTGCATTCTGCACCACCATAGATTTCAAGGGAAAAGTCTCGCCTGTGGGAGACTCACCATCTTGCTGCCCCATAACATCCCCTTAGAAGATCCATACTGCAGCGCTGGTCAAATTGATCAGATACCACAGGTGGCGTCACGAACTAATCTTTATAATCCCCTGTAAATATCCCCCATTGCATGACCGCCCAGGGCCACGGACCGAGCTCTGCTGCCAGTGAGATCCCCATAGACTTCCATGGGCTCGGTGCCGAGTGTCCCATAGCCTGGTACCCACATGTGGTGTGCATCATCTTTTGGCGTCACGAACAGGATCTGAGGCTTACAATTTGTGAGTCCTGTGTTGCCTATTGGACTGTTTTGTGCAAAAAGACTGTGCTTTGTATGTGGTGAAGATTCCCGCTATTTGTCCGACATTTACAGCGCCACGGCGCGAAAAATAGAGGGCGTACCTGAAAAAGAGCGCTGAGTCTTGAACACGCCCCCAACGCTGACGCGGCGGCAGGTCCTGTGGAGAGCTTCAGTGAACGCTCTGACGTCAGAGCGCCAGCGACACAGGTCCTTTTCTCCACCGCTGTGCCTGCAGAACTGCAGCCTTAGAGAAGGTAGGCCACGATTAACTAAGGGGGGCGCAGACATGTCCCAGCCAGCCGACAGCGCGGTCCAGGCCGACGGCCCCAATGACCTACCACTTGGCGCTGCAGCGCAGGATAGAGATGCGGATCCCTCACCCGGTCCTGTGGCCCCCATAGTACCGTTAACACTGCCATACATGCCTGGAGCGAAGTGGCTCCCTCAGTACTGCGGCAAGCCAGACACCCTGTCAGGGTTCAAGCGGAAAATATGCAGTATAATGGACATGTACCCTATGACAGAAAAGCAAAGAGCTGCAGTGGTAGTGGGCAGTTAAATGGTGCTGCTGAAAGGGAGGTAGAGACTTGGACAGCTGCAGACCAAGAATCAGTGCTTGCAATCTTCTTAAAGCTACAGACTATCTTTGAGGACCGCACTGAAACAGATCTCCGGATGAATTTCTATCAATGCTCCCAGAAACCAGATGACAGCATTAGAGACTATGCTTGCCAGCTGCAAGGGGCCCTGCAAACTCTCAAAGAAGTAAACCCTATAAGTGTTACCAACGAAAATCAAATGTTAAAAGAACAATTTGTACGGGGACTGAGGTCCCAAGCGGAAAGCAGGACTGTGCACTGGTGGTCCTTGGATCATCCTGATGCTACCTTTGATGCCCTTAAGGATATGGCCATAAAAGGACTGCGACCTCTGGAAACACCCGAGATGGCAACCCAGTGTCACCCAAGTGAAGCCACTCCAAAGTCAGCAGCATTCCCCTTTTTCCCGCTGGCTGCAGAAGCCAAAACGCAGGTGGCGCCCCCTACTGAGCTGGACTATTTGCGCTCAGAAGTGCATCAGTTGACCAAAAACATGGCCACTGTAATGAGTGCCCTGCAACTGCTGAGGGAGGAAGAAGGAAAGATCCTGCTAGCTGACTGCCCAGAGGATGTCCCTTGGATGTGCCGGAGGAAAGGGAGGACATCGCCCCACCGGAGGAGGACAACGCCACCTCCAGGAAGGACCCGCGACCAGCATCATCCTCGCCGAGAGCTCATCTGCTATCGCTGCCACAGAGAAGGTCACCCAGCCCGTCAGTGTCCTTTAAACGAGCAAATCCTGGGTCCGAGGGCCAACACCCAGGAATAGACGCCTCAGGCCCCTCAGACTGGAACCGCAGGTTTGTGGGAGAAAGACCATACCTGTCCATCATATTGGACGGGATCGCAATCCCTGCCCTGCTGGACACTGGATCTCAGGTAACCATCATACCTGATGTTCTCTACAATAAGTACTGGTCCAGTGACAGTCTCCAACCCCCAAACCCTGACTTTGCCGTGTATGCCTCTAATGGCCTCCCTCTTGAGTTACGGGGAGCTAAAGATGTAGATGTAAAAGTGGGGAGAGTGGAGCTAAAGAACCAGGGACTTCTTGTAGTAAAGACTGTTAATGAAGAAAATGGGTTGAATGTGGTCTTAGGCACTAACATTATTAGTAACTGTTTGGAGGAGGTTGTGTTTTTACTCCAACAGCTTGCCGAAATTGCCAGACCGAGGCAAAAGGGAGAGATCCGGAGGGAGATCCGAACCCTGATGTGCCAGCAGCAAGTGAAACTGACTGGTGGTGAGATTGGTAATGTACGGGTAACAGACCCGAATCCCATTGTGATACCCCCAATGAGTGAAATGCTTATTTGGTGTAGAGCAGCAATAGGTCTGAAAGGACGGAACTACCAAGCAGTAGTAGAGCCCCATTGTTCAGAGCACAGACCTACACTCTTAACCGCCCGAGGGGTAGTGGAGGTACATAATGGGAGGGTGCCAGTGCGTCTTCTCAACTGGGGAGAGGATTAAGTCAAACTACCACGTTATGCCACTGTTGCTAAGTTACATGCTGTGGACAATAACTCCATTCACCCGACGGAGCCCTTAACCTCCCCGCAACAAGTGGAGGATAACGGTCTGACCACCCAAGTGGAGGATTGGTGTCGGCAGCTCCATGTTGGGACAGACACCACTCCAGCACACCAGAAACAAGGAGTATACCGAGTGGTTCAGGAGTATACACAGGTATTCAGCAAACACCCACTCGACTTTGGGACAATAAAAGGGGTTCAACATCACATCCCCACAGGCAATCATCCTCCCATCAAAGAACGGTACAGGCCTATACCACCAGCGCACTACCAGAAAGCCAAGGAGATGTGCGTGATATGAAGGAAGCAGAGGTGATAAGGGATAGTTGTAGTCCCTGGGCAGCACCTCTAGTCTTAGTCAGGAAAAAGGATGGAAGCATGCGAATGTGTGTAGATTACAGACAAGTAAATCGCATTACACATAAAGACGCATACCCTTTACCACGCATTGAGGAATCCTTAGCTGCACTAAAAACTGCTAACTACTTTTCCACCCTTGACCTCACTAGTGGGTACTGGCAAGTAGCTGTGGCTGAGGAGGATCGGGAGAAAACGGCTTTCACCACCCCAATGGGACTCTGTGAGTTTGACAGGATGCCATTTGGACTCAGCAGTGCCCCTGGAACGTTCCAGAGAGTGATGGAGAGCTGCCTGTGACATCTCAACTTTGAAACTGTGTTGCTGTACCTGGACGACCCATAGTGTACTCCAAAACGTATGAAGATCACTTGAAGCACCTGGCGGAGGTATTTGAGTCACTGTCCAAATATGGGATGAAACTGAAGCCTTCAAAATGCCATCTGCTCAAACAGAAGGTACAGTATCTGGGACATATTGTCAGCTCAGAAGGAGTAGCGCCAGACCCTGAAAAGATCACCGCCATCCAGAAATGGCCGGAGCCGAAAAATCTCAAGGAGGTGCGACAGTTCCTGGGACTGACAGGGTACTACCGGAGGTTTGTGAAGGACTACACCAAGAAAGCAGCGCCTCTCAAGACCTCCTGGTGGGACAGTCCCTCAAGAGCAGAAATTCTTCATTCCATTGGGGTAAAGAACAGGCAGAAGCATTCGAGGAAATGAAGGAGATCCTGACAGGCGATGAGATCCTAGCTTACCCTGACTACAGCCAGCCGTTCCTGCTGTATACTGATGCAGCAATGAAGGATTGGGAGCAGTCCTCAGTCAGAAGCAAAATGGCCTGGAGAAAGTCATCGCCTATGCTAGCAGGAAGCTCCGCCCGACCGAGAGAAACCCAGAGAACTACAGCAGCTTCAAGTTGGAGTTCCTGGCACTGGTCTGGGCCATCACGGAGAGGTTTAAGCACTACCTAGCCTCCAGCAAGTTCACTGCCTACACTGATAACCCCTTGACGCATCTTGAAACAGCTAAGCTGGGAGCCATGGAACAACGATGGATGGCTCGGCTGTCAAACTACCAATTCACAATCAAGTACCGAGCAGGCCGCAAGAATGCCAATGCTGATGCCTTATCCAGGATGCCTCATGAATCGGACACAGAAGAGGAAGTGGATGATCTGGAAGAGATTGAACTACCTGCCTTTCACAGGAATGGGATAATCCATGAGCAACACGCTAGCAGGAAGCCGCGTGATAAGACGTTAAATCCTTTACCTCACCACCACGTTGGAAGGAGACTCAGGACAGCGATCCCGTTGTCAGCCGTATCAAGGAGCTGATAACTCAGGAAGGTTCTTCCTTGGAGAAGGATGCGCCTGAACGAGCTAAGCAGCTGTGGAATGAGAGAAGCCGGTTGTTCATCTACCGTGAGAGGATGTGCAGGAGATACGTCACCCCAGGACCCATGAAATGGTTTGGCAGATAGTAGTTCCCAGAGCAGACATTCAGATGGTGTTAGAAGCCTACCACGATCAAGCGGGACACTTTGGCTGGAAGAAGCTGGAGACCCTGTTGAAGTGTCGTTTCTACTGGGTGGGAATGCGCAGCTCCATTGAGAGATGGTGCCAGAAATGTGGACCCTGTGGCCTCAGAAGAAAAGACTACAGCAGTCAAAAGGCACCCCTGCAACCCATCAAGACGACTCGTCCATTGGAGATTGTGGCCCTGGACCATGTCAAGTTGTCACCCAGCGGTCAGGATACTCCTATGCCCTGACAATGGTGGATCACTACTCCAGGTTCCTGGTGGTCGCCCCTGTCAAAGATCTGACAGCAGAAACAGCAGCAAAGACATTCCAAGCGTATTTCTGCAGACCACACGGATATCCTGAGCAGGTGCTAACTGACCAAGGCCCAGCCTTCGAGGCCGAATTGTTCAAAGAGTTCTGTCACCTGTACGGGTGTAAGAAAATAAGAACCACACCGTACCACCCCCAAACCAATGGTCTCTGTGAGAAGATGAATCACATCGTCATTGACCTGCTGAAGACTATACTACTCGAGGAGAGGAATCGGTGGCCAGACCTACTACCTGACCTAGTAGATCTGTACAATCACATACCTGTGAGTTCCACCAATTGCACCCCAGCTTATCTAATGCGGGCAAGACCAGGAAAGCTGCCCATGGATCTGGAGCTTGGTGTGGTAGAACCAGAAGCAGATGTGACTACTGAGGACTGGGACACCCACAGACAGGAACAGTACAGAAAAGTACAGGCCTGTGTTGAAGATAGTCTCAATCGAGTAAGGGTTAAACAGGAAAACCGCTACAACAAAAGTGCGCTGTTATGTTTCGGTAGCTGAGGAGAGCAGGCAAAAAGGCAATACACCAGAGCAGTTGGAATCTATGAGATTGCAGTACCCTGACTAACCACCACAACTAGAGGCAGCCGTGGAGCGTTCCTACGTTGGTCCTAGACGCCTCGTCACAGCCTGAGAAACTAACTACACCTAAAGACAGAAACAGGAAAGCTATCTGCCCCGGAGCAGAACCCCAAAGATAATAGAAAGCCCCCAAACATGTAATGGCGGTTAGACAAGAGGAAATACTGACACAGAAAGAAAATAGTATGAGCAAACGCTGGGGCCCAAACTATCTAAATAGAAAAGGATAGGAAGGGTACTTACTGCAATCCCAGAAAACCCTGAAAAGCACCAACTCTACTAATTTCAAAATCACCTGAGATCACACGACCTCTACCACCTAAATTAGTTCTCTGGTGTAACAAAATCAAAACAGCAGCCACTGAAAAAACTGGAAAAAGCAAAAGAACAAAACTCAGTGGCTGAACTAAACTGAGAGGGCAGAAGCCCCCGGAGGGACCCTGAAGGCCCCCAAAGAAGTGCAGTACAAAATGCAAAAATATAGCACAAACACAAAAGAAGCAAAAGTCTTATCTGTAAGCAGGAGATGCAGACACGACACAGCAGGCTACAAGGGAAACTGGAATGAAGGATTCAGACCAGAACAATTGATCACCGGCAACCCTGATGGGAAAATGACTCCCTTATATAAGACCAGTCAGTAACACCTGATTCCCAGTCCTCACAATCTTCACTAGCACCGCTTGTAACCACCAGAGGGAGCCTCTGCTCAGAACTCATCTCAAACCCATTCACAACAGTACCGCCCCCTTGAGGAGGGGTCACCGAACCCTCATTTGAGCAACCAGGTCGGTCAGGATGAGTTCTATGATACGCACGGATAAGTCTCCTAGCATGGATGTCCGAAGCAAACACCCAAGAATTGTCTTCCTGACCATAACCTCTCCATTTAACCAAATACTGGAGTTTCCGTCTAGAAAAACGAGAATCCAATATTTTCTCAACCACATACTCCAGATTGCCCTCAACCAAAACAGGGTCAGGAGGCACAGCAGCAGGAACCACTGCTCAACAAACCTCTTCAACAAGGACTTGTGGAACACGTTATGGATCTTAAATGTCCCTGGAAGAAGCAAACGAAAAGAAACAGGATTAATAATCTCCATGATCTTATAAGGTCCAATGAACCTAGGCTTAAATTTAGGAGATGCTACTCTCATAGGAATATTCTTTGAGGACAACCAGACCAAGTCCCCCACTTTAAACCGAGGACCATCAGTCCTATGCCGGTTAGCAAACCGCTGGGCCTTCTCCTGAGAGAGGGACAACCTCTCTACTACCTGGTCCCAAATCTGTTGCATACGCTCCACAACAGAGTCAACACCTGGACAGACAGAAGCCTCCGTCTGTCCTGAAGAAAATCGAGGGTGAAACCCAGAATTACAGAAAAACGGAGACATCAAAGTGGCAGAGCTAGCCCTATTATTAAGAGCAAACTCAGCCAAAGGCAAAAAAGAGACCCAGTCATCCTGATCAGCAGACACAAAGCATCTTAGATAAGTCTCCAATGTCTGGTTTGTTCTCTCAGTTTGACCATTGGTCTGAGGATGAAATGCCGAGGAGAAAGACAATTGAACACCCAGTTTAGAACAAAAAGTCCTCCAAAATCTGGAAACAAACTGGACTCCTCTGTCAGACACAATGTTCTCAGGAATGCCGTGTAAACGAACCACGTGCTGAAGGAACAACGGCACCAATTCAGAGGAGGAAGGCAACTTAGGTAATGGCACAAGATGTATCATTTTGGAAAACCTATCACAAATTACCCAGATGGTGGTCATTCTCTGAGAAACAGGAAGATCGGAAATGAAATCCATAGAGATATGGGTCCATGGTCTCTTGGGCACAGGCAATGGCATCAACAAACCACTAGAGCGAGAGCAAGGCTTGGAGCGAGAGCAAGTCCCGCAGGACTGCACAAATTCCCTGACATCACGAGACAAGGTAGGCCACCAAAAGGACCGACTAACCAAGTCTCTGGTACCAAAAATTCCGGGATGCCCAGCCAATGCGGAACAATGAATCTCAGACATCACACTCTTTTTCCATTGGTCCGGGACAAACAATTTTCCAACAGGGCAGCGCTCGGGCCTATCCTCCTGACACCCCTCCAGAGCAAGTCTCAAATTGGGCGAGATGGCGGAAAGAACTACACCCCTTTCAAAATAACAGAAGGATCAGATAACTCAGGGAGTCCGCAAGGAAACTCCTCGAGAGGGCATCCGCCTTAACATTCTTAGTGCCAGGAAGAAAGGAAACCACAAAATTAAAACGTGTGAAAAACAAGGCCCACCTGGCCTGTCTAGGATTGAGTCGCTTGGCAGATTCCAGATAGACCAGATTCTTATGGTCCGTAAGGACCACCACCTGATGTTTGGCTCCCTCCAGCCAATGTCTCCACTCTTCAAAAGCCCACTTCATGGCCAACAACTCCCGATTACCCACGTCATAATTACGTTCAGTAGGAGAAAATTTTCGAGAGAAAAAGGCACAAGGGTTACTTTTAGAGGTCTCTGGATCTTTTTGGGACAAAACGGCACCTGCCCCAATTTCAGAGGCATCAACCTCCACCTGAAATGGCAGAGAAACATCAGGCTGCCGTAGAACAGGAGCAGAAGTGAATCTCTGCTTAAGTTCCTGAAATGCAGAGACTGCCTCAGGAGGCCAATTCACCACATCAGAACCCTTTCTGGTCAAATCAGTTAATGGTTTAACAATAACCGAGAAATTACCAATAAATTTACGATAAAAATTGGCAAAACCCAAAAATCTCTGAAGAGCCTTTAATGAAGTAGGTTGGACCCAATCACAGATGGCCTGAACCTTGACCGGGTCCATTTCAATAACAGATGGGACAAAATGAATCCCAGAAATGAGATCCTCTGTACGCCAAAAAGACACTTTGATCCCTTCACATACAGAGCATTCTCTCTCAAAATCTGGAATACAGTTCGAACATGTTTCACATGAGAGTCCCAGTCATTAGAAAAAATCAAGATATCATCCAAATAAACAATCAGAAATTTATCCACAAAATCCCTGAAAATGTCATTCATGAAGGACTGGAAGACGGAAGGAGCATTAGTGAGCCCAAAGGGCATCACTAGGTACTCAAAATGCCCTTCAGGGGTATTGAATGCCGTCTTCCATTCATCCCCGTGCTTAATGCGAATAAGGTTATACGCCCCCCTGAGGTCAAGCTTGGTAAACCAAGTAGCGTTTTTCACCCTGGAAAACAGGTCAGAAATCAAGGGTAACGGGTATTGATATTTCACAGTAATATTGTTCAAGAGACGATAATCAATACACGGCCTTAATGAACCATCTTTTTTGGCCACAAAGAAAAAACGGCACCTAAGGGTGAAGAGGATGGTCTGATATGACCCTTCTCCAATGATTCCTTGATATAAGACCGCATAGCGTCATGTTCAGGTACAGACAAGTTAAAAAGGCGACCTTTAGGGAATTTACTACCCGGCACTAATTCAATAGCGCAGTCATAGCTCCTATGGGGAGGCAAGGATGCAGATTTACTTTCGCTAAACACATCAGAAAAATCAAACAAAAAGTCAGGAACATCCTGAGCCTGGGGGAGGCAGAAAAAACAGGAGTGTTGGTATTAACACATTGGCAGCCCCAACTGGTTACAGACACAGATTTCCAATCCAAAACAGGATTATGAGACTGTAACCAAGGGAAACCCAGCACGATAATGTCATGCAGATTATATAGAACCAAAAATTTGCAGCACTCCTGGTGATCAGGTTCAACCCTCATTATCACCTGAGTAGAAAACTGGGGTTTATTCTCAGCCAAAGGGTAGAATCGATCCCCAGTAGGGGAATAGACTTCTGTAGGGGTATCAAGGGAAACCCACAACGTTTAGCAAAATCATAATCCATCAGGTTATTAGCTGCTCCAGAATCAACGAAAGCCTGAGTAGAAAATGAGGACAGAGAGCATATCAGAGTGACAGTTAATAAAAACTTAGTCTGAACACTACCCAAGACAACTGAGCGTGCAAAACGTCTTCCCCGCTTAGGGCAGACTGAAATAGCATGAGAGGCATCACCACAGTAGAAACATAACCCATTGCGCTTTCGAAACTCATGACGCTGTGCCCCAGACACCACTCTATCACACTGCATGGGTTCAGAAGCTGGTTCACAAGGCAACACCATTCCACGCATACTTCTCCGCTCACGCAAACGTCTGTCAATTTGAATCGCTAATGACATAGAATCATTGAGACCAGAGGGGACAGGGAATCCCACCATAACATCCTTTACATTATCTGACAGACCCTTCCGGAAAAGGGCCGCCAAAGCGTCGTCATTCCATTTGGTCAGGACTGCCCACCTACGGAATCTCTGACAGTATAACTCAGCGTCATCAAGCCCCTGATTTAATGCCAACAAGGTTTTTTTCAGCTTGATCAGTGACATTAGGCTCATCGTACAATAACCCCAAAGCCTGAAAAAACGCATCAACATCACTCAAAACAGGATCCCCAGGTATCAGGGAAAAAGCCCAATCCTGAGGATCGCCGCGCAGGAGAGAGATGATAATTTGAACCTGCTGCGCTGCGTTTCCTGAGGACTTAGATTTTAAGGCAAAAAACAATTTACAATTATTTTTGAAATTCTGAAACTTAGCTCGAACCCCCAAAAACAAATCTGGCATGGGAATCCTAGGTTCCACAACAGGCAACCTAGCAAGATATGCAGCAATACTCTGAACCTCAGTGGCAAGCTGATCCACACGGCCAGACAACCGTGCAAACTCCATTGGGAGAAAAGATCCTCCCCAGCACCCAGAGATACAGAGGGAAAAAAAAAAAAAAAAAATGCAACAAACAGAAAAATATCTCTGACAACTCTGACAACCTTTTTCTTTCACAATATTTTTCCCTTCTGTGAGTACCATACAATTTTCAATTTTTTAGGCCGGTGATACTGTTATGTTTCGGTAGCTGAGGAGAGCAGGCAAAAAGGCAATACACCAGAGCAGTTGGAATCTATGAGATTGCAGTACCCTGACTAACCACCACAACTAGAGGCAGCCGTGGAGCGTTCCTACGTTGGTCCTAGACGCCTCGTCACAGCCTGAGAAACTAACTACACCTAAAGACAGAAACAGGAAAGCTATCTGCCCCGGAGCAGAACCCCAAAGATAATAGAAAGCCCCAAACATGTAATGGCGGTTAGACAAGAGGAAATACTGACACAGAAAGAAAATAGTATGAGCAAACGCTGGGGCCCAAACTATCTAAATAGAAAAGGATAGGAAGGGTACTTACTGCAATCCAGAAAACCCTGAAAAGCACCAACTCTACTAATTTCAAAATCACCTGAGATCACACGACCTCTACCACCTAAATTAGTTCTCTGGTGTAACAAAATCAAAACAGCAGCCACTGAAAAAACTGGAAAAAGCAAAAGAACAAAACTCAGTGGCTGAACTAAACTGAGAGGGCAGAAGCCCCCGGAGGGGACCCTGAAGGCCCCCAAAGAAGTGCAGTACAAAATGCAAAAATATAGCACAAACACAAAAGAAGCAAAAGTCTTATCTGTAAGCAGGAGATGCAGACACGACACAGCAGGCTACAAGGGAAACTGGAATGAAGGATTCAGACCAGAACAATTGATCACCGGCAACCCTGATGGGAAAATGACTCCCTTATATAAGACCAGTCAGTAACACCTGATTCCCAGTCCTCACAATCTTCACTAGCACCGCTTGTAACACCAGAGGGAGCCTCTGCTCAGAACTCATCTCAAACCCATTCACAACAGTGCGCCAGCTGAACCCTTCGCATCTGGTCAAGTCGTACTAAAAAGAAAAAGGAGGATACACAAACTCGACGATCAATGGGAAAGAGAGCCCTACATCGTACAGAATTCAAGGTTCGACAACAAGAAAACGTGCATAATAAGCAAGGATGGAGGAAAAACGACTGCAACTGTGTCTAGAGACCACCTGAAGTTGTGTCCGGACCCATTAAAGCTTGTGAGGAAGAACCTGTTGTCAATCAGGAAGAGCGTGATGAAACGGTTATACATACAGACTTGGGAGATTTCCCCGCAGATTGGCCCAGAATTAGAGACGCTGTAATCATTCCCGTGCTTCAATTTTATCAACCGCAAGAAGAATCTCTACATCCAGTTGCACCAATTGTGCCAGTAGAGTCAGTTTCAGAGGAACCTGTTCCGGCAGAACCTCAACAAGTGGAACCCCAAGAAGTTGGACCTCAGGAAGAAGGATCCCCTGCAGAAGTTGAGCCAGTTCACCCAACTCCCAGTATACTTGCCAGATCCCTGGAGAGGCTAAGGCAGTACTGCAACTTACCTGCACGCAGGGATAACAGGGTAACTGATACCACACCTACCACCACACCACGTAGGTCAGTACGCATAACAAGGGGGCAGAGAGTAGGACCTAACACATGTACATAATTATCAACAACCAATGTACATAAATGTATATATTTCGTTATACTATGCTTTATTATAATGTTATTTATTAACCTGTTTTCCCTTTTTAATATTGGAACAAGTGAATTGACATTAATTTTACTTGTTTTCTCTACCCCTTTTTGAGCATTCCTTTTCCAAAACAGACTGGGACTTTTAAGGTTGCTCAATTCCTCAACCCATCATTATGCTAATGTATATAGTTATTTGTTGACCGTTATGAAACCGTTCAAGAGTGCCTTACCTCCTGTAAAGGAAGAATTGTTTTGATATGTTATTGTTCTGTTACCTGTTCTTGTATTTCAGCCCCGGAGTGCGGAGTTCTACTAGGGGGAATGTGGAGCCCAGCTGTGACTGAACCACATCTTCCAGAAGGGTGCACTGACAGAAGATCCAACTAGAGGTCATTAATCACATTCACACATGCAGCTTACCTAAAAAGACCATTAGAGGGAGCTGTGTAAGACGTATAAAAACCAGTTTTAGTTTCAGTTTGCCTCAGAAGAAGAGAAAAGAAAGAAAGAAAGAGAGACAGATCTCAGATCTCCTTAAGACACCAGAGGGAGGAGTGCAGAGTGCTGTTCAGTCAGTTCAACTTGAGTAAGTGGAGTCTAGTACGAGTGAGAAGGAATCACTTTAGCCTAGTCAGAGCTGAATCTGAAGTATAGCTCAGTGGAAAGCGTGCCGACGCTTAGAGAGCGGCGAAGAGGCAGCTCACCAACTGCCAGCGTGTGTGATAATAGGAGTACCTAGATAGGTCGAAGGCGAGTGGAAGTTAATGAGACCGAGGAGCCTTAATAGCTCATCTCAGCAAGTGTTGCCGGACACCGGGGTCCGAGCCTACAGGGATCTCCACGACCCATTAGGAGAACACCGGAGTTCCTGGAGGACTACAAGTCCCAGGAGTACCACCGAGCTGATACGTAGCAGGATCAGGAGGACGGAGTCCGGCTCGGCCGGGCCATCAATGACCCTGTCCTTTCAGAGAGAAGATCCAATAACAAAGTCAGCCAGGTACAAGACAGAGGCTAAGCTAGGCCCAGCTACACGCAGGCCAGAACTTATTACAAAAAGGCAGAAAACAGGAGGCCACACACCTATCAAGTGGAGGAATCTGGATGTGCACCCTTCACCCTACAGTGCTCCGGGACATCCTTGCAACATCTACAAGTAAAGGTATGAAAAGAGACTGAACCGTGTGTCACTGCTTATTTGCCTGCATTCTGCACCACCATAGATTTCAAGGGAAAAGTCTCGCCTGTGGGAGACTCACCATCTTGCTGCCCCATAAATCCCCTTAGAAGATCCATACTGCAGCGCTGGTCAAATTGATCAGATACCACAGGTGCGTCACGAACTAATCTTTATAATCCCCTGTAAATATCCCCCATTGCATGACCCCCAGGGCCACGGACCGAGCTCTGCTGCCAGTGACATCCCCATAGACTTCCATGGGCTCGGTGCCGAGTGTCCCATAGCCCTGGTACCCACATGTGGTGCGCGTCAGTAGCATATTTTTATTTTTTTTATATATTTGCAAAATTTTGTTCACTTTTTTTTTTTAACTCTATTACTTTGTCCATCCATGGGACTTCAACTTCAATGTATTGCAATGTATGAGACCTCTGGCTGAGTCTAACAGTCCACGGTAGATGACACACTCAGAGGTCATCATGCGATGACAACTCTCGGGTTCCCCGTGATCACATCACAGGAGTATCTGTGGAGTGAATTCTTCAAACTACTAAATGACGCAATCGCTATTGATCACTGCAACTAGAAGATAAGACAGGGTTGACATAACCGGATCTGTGCCAATCAGGTCTCGATAATTCACTGGAATCCCAGGCAGTTGCAGGACTTTGGAGGTCCCGACCTTTGCAAGACAGTTGACCGCAGAAAAATGTTGGCGCTGTGCAAAGCTCCGCCAGGTCGATATTTATTTACCTCGGCAGTCAGGAAAAGGTTAAAGTAGACTTTTCGCCAGTTTTAGCACATTAAGCCTGCCACATTGCAGAACATTGTTCGAAGAGCTGAATAAAATATAGCTTTTATTTTTTTAATTTCTCATCTCTGTTCTAGAGATATTAGCTTTTAGCGTTTAGATTCTAATTTCCACAAAAACCAAGCATGTGGGGGTGTATCAGAGATTCATCTATGGGGGAAAAAAGAAAGCATACGATAGAGAATGTCAGACCCGGCTCTCTATATATGAGACATGTAAAGACACACAGCAGTGTGACTTTACTCATCTCACTGCTGACATCTACTATAATTAAAATAGGGGAAGGGAACTAGAGCAGAGCTGCGTGCCATTACAAACATCTCTTGCAGTTAGTTATAGTCTTCTGTTAACCAAGGTTTTCTTCAAGGAAACATGTGCAATCGTTATTGCTTTTCATCAAAAGGGATTTACAGGCAATGACATTGCTGTTTTGAATATTGCCCCTAAATCAACTATTTATAAGATCTTCATTATTAGGAAGAATCTTTCAGGGTGAAACAGAAAGTCCACCATGTGCTATAACCATTTCTTCAATAAAAATAAAACTGAAAGACACAAAAGGTCTTATTCAGTTACAGGGTGGAAGAACCATAATACAGGGATGTGCTCATCTGGGAGGGTTGTGAGATCACAACACCATAAAATTTTGGCTGCTGCAGATCCAAGAAAATTTACAGGAAATGGAAGATGGATTTTTTCTGCGCTGCCAAGGACTCTAATATAAGAAAGAAGAATCCAAGAGGTGATGTGTGGATTGTAGATGTATTCAATGTATTTCGAAGTTCACAGACTTCTCCATCAGGACAAACCACAAGAAATCTATAACTTCTAAACATGTTGACTAATAAAACCACAGTCTTCTACACATTGCCTCCTGGATTCTTCTTCATCATATTAAGGTCATCGGCAGCACAAAAAATCGATCTTCCATTTCCATAACCATTTTTTCAAGAGGATTCAGCTATGGAATTTGTTCAATACCAATGCAGAGCATGCTCAGGAATGGCAGCAGGCAGATTTCAGTACATTTGCTTGCACAGTAAGGCAAAGGCTTTTGGAGGCTGGCCTGGTGACAAGAAGGGCAGCAAAGAAGCCACTTCTCTCTAAGAAATCATCAAGGACAAACTAACATTCTGAAAGAAATACAAGGATTGGACTTTTAGAGGACTAGGGTAAAATAATTTTCTCCAAGAAGATAAAATGAGTGCTAACATCAGCAGTAAAAAATCCTGAAACCATTTATGTGTGGGGTTGTTTTTCATCCACGTAGTACGGCTTACTTATAATTTTGCCTAAGAACAAGGCCATAAATGAAAAATAGGATCTAACCATCCTCCTACAGCAACTTTTCCCAACAAAACAGGAGCAATTTGGTGAAGAACAATGCTTTTTTAATATGAAGCACCAAATTACAATTCAAAAGAGATGACTAAATGGTTCAATGAACAAAACTATATGTCCTACTTTGGACTGATGAGGCGTAAACACCACAAAACACATGTCTGCAAATGGAGTTTCTTTTTTAAATTGTTATTCTAAGGCATGTTGGAAGGTTAATTAAGCTTTTGATATTGACTTTTTTAGGATTGCTACTTCCAATACTTGGTACATGATTTTCCATCCTTTTTCTCTCAAAAAGGCTATTAACTGTGGATAAGAAACTGAATCTTGCCAAATCAAAAAACAAAACCCCACACAGAAGTAAACCTGTTTTCTGAAAAACACAGGGTCTCGCTTTCTGCGAGTTGGGGCTGCATAAAAGCTGAAAAATATTCTATGTATTTATCAGATTAAACATAACATCGCAGTAATGTTTAATAAGAGATTCAGTAGGCATCTCAGCAACTGGAAATTTCCAATTCTAGCTATTACCAGTTTCTTATGCAGAGCCATCTGTCTTTATGGTGACAAACAATACACCAACTTCCGCCTGTAAATGTACAGTCTTGCAGTGTCATACTTTCCTCTAATTAACCATAAACCTTTTGCCAGCATGTCTTTTGCTTTTTATTCAAAATTAAATTTTGGCCTTTTTATGCTGATGTAGTTTCCCTTTGGATGAAGCGGGTAAGAAGGGTGTGATGCCCCGCCCCTAAATTCATTAAAAGGGGAAATCTCTTATGCCAAAAA
>JARQOD010005912.1:0-45615 GCA_033576555.1 Oophaga sylvatica
TGAAACGTCTCTCCCTTTCAGGTCCAGTGGGAGCTTATTTTCCTTTGTCTGGGAGGGGTTACAAGAGGCAGATAAGAAGGAGCTAAAGCGCAGGTAGGGAAAATTAGCCCGAGTGTGGCGCTTACACGTCATCGGCGTTAGAATAGATCTGTGGCTATAGGCAACGCTGATTCACCGGGGGGAGAGTCGCTTTGGAGACCGAGGTGCAACCTTCCGGAGGGGAGTGGGGGGGGGCACCCAGACTCCAACTCTCGGGGAGGGAGGAAGGATACGTGGGGGCGGGCAGCCAGCCTCCGATTTCGGGGAGGGAGGAAGGATACGTGGGGGGGGCAGCCAGCCTCCGACTCTCGGGGAGGGAGGAAGGATACGTGGGGGCGGGCAGTCAGCCTCCGACTCTCGGGGGAAGGAGGAAGGATATGTGGGGCGGGCAGCCAGCCTCCGACTCTCAGGGAGGGAGGAAGGATACGTGGGGCGGGCAGCCAGCCTCCGACTCTCAGGGAGGGAGGAAGGATACGTGGGGCGGGCAGCCAGCCTCCTACTCTCAGGGAGGGAGGAAGGATACGTGGGGGCGGGCAGCTAGCCTCCGACTCTCGGGGAGGGAGGAAGGATACGTGGGGGCGGGCAGCCAGCCTCCGACTCTCGGGGAGGGAGGAAGGATACGTGGGGCGGGGCAGCCAGCCTCCGGCTCTCGGGGAGGGAGGATGGATATGTGGGGGGGGCAGCCAGCCTCCGACTCGGGGAGGGGAAGGATTTGTGGGGGCGGGCAGCCAGCCTCCGACTCGGGGAGGGAGGAAGGATACGTGGGGGCGGGCAGCCAGCCTTCGACTCACTGGGAGGGAGGAAGGACACTTGGGGGCAGGCAGCCGGCCTCCGACTCCCTGGGAGAGAGGAAGGACACGTGGGGGCGGGCAGCCAGCCTCCGACTCCCTGGGAGGGAGGAAGGACACATGGTGGCGTGCAGCCAGTCTCCGACTCCCCGGGAGGGAGGATATGTGGGGGCAGCAGGTGCTGACTCCCCGGGAGGGAGGATGCACATAAGGGAACGGTCAGGTGCCAGCTACCTGGGAGGAGACTGTGGATAGGGGACCTTTCTACTGCTGCTTCTCACAGGACTGTTTCTGCAGGAGCTGCGCTCCACACTGGGGCATCGGTCTTTTCTGCATGTTGCGTGGCTGTTGTCATACTTATGTCCAGCAGAGAAATGACTGCTCTGTCTGAGCTGCAGTAGTATCCAGAACCTGTGGACAGAGGTGTCGGGGTCCTTTCGGACCACCCCTTTCATGCGCTGGGTGGCCACAGGGACGTTCGTGCAGTGTCGGCCCTTGCGTTCACGTCTCACATCTGTCTTGTAGCGACAGGACCGGCTGCTGGTGGCCCTCCAGAAGGCTCATGAGGCTGAGCTCTTGCCACAAGCCAGATACCATGACTGGGTGAGTAGATGTGCAGAGCGGGATGGGCTCTGTGCGACGGCAGATGGGTGGGTAACCCATCATGTGTCCTTCCAGATCACTCTTCTCTTGGAGTTGGGGCAGGGGAATATGGCAGCTCAGATCCTGGCGGCAGCTACTGACAGGTTTTCGGGGTCGGGGGGACATGTGGAAGAAGAGACTGGAGACATTGAGACGCTGAAAGCGGAGAGCCTGGGGGGTATTCGAGCAGGCACTGACCATCGTGAAGGTGCAGGTAGGATGGTGATGCAGTGTCTGTGGTGATGTGATGGCTGCGGCCCGCTGACGGCCTCTTACCTACAGGACTGTCTGCCTCTGTGGACACTGATGGTGGACTGGAGTGAGAAGGAAAGAAATGAGAATCTACCGCGGCCATGTACCAGGTAAGTGCTCCAACCTGTCACTCCGCCACTTACCACCAGGCAGCGCTGCCACTCATCACTTGTCACCTCCACAGAAGCTAGTCCTCAATCCCACTGCGACCCGGACCATGAAGGTGAAGTACCTAGACTGGGCCTACAGGACGCAGGGCTACAAGAAAGCGAGGCGGGTGTTCAGGAGGTGAGTGATGGTGGCTCTGCCTTCACCCGTTGGCTCTGTGCGGTTTCTTTCCTAATGTGCACCCCTCTACCCAGCTTACATGAGAGTCGCCCCTTTTCTGAGGATTTCTTCCAGAAGATGATTGACATAGAGAAAGAGCAGGTGAGTGTGGCTGGAGCGTTGGTTGTGGATGATGGCGGTCAGAGTTCAGCTCTGGAGCACTTAGTCTTTCCATGTCACACAGGAGAAAAGCAGGATGGTAAATCTGAGGGAGTACTACGAGCGGGCGGCTGCGGGAGTTTGGGGCCACACATCCAGGTCAGTGTCACCCTATATACGCGGAATTTCCGTCCCCCTGCTGCCCCAAGCTCTGTGGTACAGGAGGGGCTTGTGTCCCCCCGGCCATTATGGTTTTCAGTCTTGGTGACGCTGAGTTGTTTTTTATCTCCAGATCTCTGGCTGTCTTACATCAAAGAAGAGCTGAGCCACGAGGAGGGAAAAGTGGAGAACAGCGGCGCCCTCCACTGGAGAGCCATGAAAGCGCTGCAGGGCCCGGCGTGGAGGAGTTTGTGAGGAAACACGCGCTGCTGCAGAGCGGCCGACCGTGACCAGCCGTTGTCCCAGCGGCCCTCTGCACGACCGTGACCAGCCGTCCTAGCGGCCCTCCGCCCGGCCGTGACCAGCTGTCGTCCCAGCTGCCCTCTGCACGACCGTGACCAGCGGTTGTCCCAGCGGCCCTCCGCCCGACCGTGACCAGCCGTTGTCCCAGTGCCCCTTGCCTGACCGTGACCGCGTCGTCCAGCGCTGTCCAGCCGTCGTCCCAGCGGCCTTGTGACCAGCCGTCGTCCCAGCGGCCCTCTGCCCGGCCGTGACCTGCCGTCGTTCCAGTGGCTCTCTGCCCGGCCGTGACCAGCAGTCGTCCCTCCGCCTGGCCGTCGTCCCAGCGGCCCTCTGCCCGGCCGTGACCTGCCGTCCAGCGGCCCTGTGACCAGCCGTCGTCCCTCCGCCGGCTGTCGTCCTAGCGGCCCTCTGCCCAGCCTGCTGGCCCTCTGCCGGCCTCTCTTCACCGCACACGGAGGCTGAATCCTGGGCTAGAGCAGCCGGTGGGACGGGCTGAGAGCCGCTGCCGTCAGTGAATGGAGCATTCATATTGCTGTAAGCCATTTTCATGGACGTCATAAAGATCCTGCGCAGACGCCTCCGCCGCTTCTGTAGAGCTTATGCTATTGCAGGAATTGTAGAAAATGCTGGCCCCCCACAAGCCCGGACAATGTGTCCATAAGTGATAAGGATCACTCAAAAATCCAGCGCCAACCAAGTGTGTCCATAGTGTGAGAGGCGGGAGCTCGCGGGGTGCGTTTGAGATCATTGAGGATCCCCTCCTGGAGAGAATCACAAACATTCCTGGGGCACGTGGAAACCCCTCCAGTATGTGTGTGGGGGGGTTAGTGAGGATCGGGCCTGACCGTCATCTGAAGAAGAACCTCATGGATGCTGGTCAATCACCCGAGTGGCAGGAGGCGGCTGTTCCACCTCGCTCCCCACACGATTGGAAGCCCAACAGACCGGTATCTTGGCTGTGCTTACGTAGCAGGGTGCGCCGCTACCAGAATGGCGGTATACACAGTCAGCTCCAGAAACCTCTAAGTGATCATTTGTCGTGATTTCAGCTATTTTGTGGTTGAAGTGTTGATGTTCAGGGTTGAACAGAAATCTCCTGTGAAACGTTTAGGAACTGCAGCCATTTTTGTACAAATCCTCGTTTCAGAGGCTCAAAAGTAATTGGACAAATTCACTTTCTCAAATAAAATGTCCATGTTTAATAACCCTTTCTAGAGAGTCCATTTCTGCAATGATGGCCTGAGGTCTGGAGGCCATGGCCGTCTCCATCACTGGTGTCCTCCGGCCTGAGGTCTGGAGGCCATGGCCGTCACCATCACTGGTCTCCGGCCTGAGGTCTGGAGGCCTTAGCCTTTACCATTACAGGTGTCCTCCGGCCTGAGGTCTTGAGGCCATGGCTGTCACCATCACTGGTCTCCTGAGGCCTGGAGGCCATTGCCGTCTCCATCACTGGTGTCCTCTGGCCTGAGGTTTGGAGGCCATGGCCGTCACCATCACTGGTCTCCTCCGGCTTGATGTCTGGAGGCCTTTACCATTACAGGTGTCCTCCGGCCTGAGGTCTGGAGGCCATGGCCGTCACCATCACTGGTCTCCGGCTGAGGTCTGGAGGCCTTGGCTTTTACCATTACTGGTGTCCTCCGGCCTTAGGTCTGGAGGCCATGGCCGTCACCATCACTGGTCTCCTCCGGCCTGACGTCTGGAAGCCTTGGCCTTTACCATTACAGGTGTCCTCCAGCCTGAGGTCTGGAGGCCATGGCTGTCACCATCACTGGTCTCCTGAGGTCTGGAGGGCATGGCTGTCACCATCACTAGTTTCCCCCGGTGAGAGGTTTTGCCTCCTTTCCTGCAGTGACTTCATTTCTCGCTTGTTTGTGGATCTTTCTGCCTTCAGTTTTGTCTTCAGCCGGTGAAAGACGGATTTTCGTAAGAACTTACCTGTAAAATCCTTTTCAGCGAAGGAAGGAAAGGAGACACACTAGTAATGACTAGTGGGTAGGCGGAGCCCAGATAGGATTGACACCTCAGATTAAAAAGAGTGTTGACCGGCCCCTCCAGCTCGGGCTCCTCCTACTCCTGCTTCTTCAGTCGTACAAAAGCTTAGGGAAGAGCAAATATCACCAGCAGAGCAACATAACCCCTTCTGAAGGACTTCAGAGAAAAAGCAAGAATACAGGTTATGCATGCATGTCGGCAAAAAAAACACACAGTTCCAGGTAATACTCACTGGACCTGACCACCGCGATGAGCTGGCAATGCTGGAAAGGAGCCGTAGCGCGTCAACCTCAGTCCAGATATTCGCTATCAGAAGAGGGTCACGCCGCATCTGAAAACACATCAACACACTTCTGCCATGGGCGGGTGCTGTCTCCTTTTCCCTTTCCTTCGCTGAAAAGGATTTTACAGGTAAGTTCTTACCAAAATCCGTCTTTCAGCAGCAGAATGGAAGAAAAGGAGACACACTAGTAATGACTAGTAGGACATCCCAAAGCAGTCCAAAAATTAAGGGTGGGAATATAACCAAGAAAAAACAGGCAGAATCCCAACAACCTTGGTAAATGCGCAACAGGCGCCAAATACAAGTTAACTAGAACTTTACATACAGCCGCCTGTAGGACCCTGCGTCCTAAGGCCGCATCAGCGGAAGCACTGACGTCCACCTTATAAAACTTTGTAAACGTGTGGACGGAGCGCCAAGTCGCCGCTCGGCAGAGCTGAGCTGCCGAAGCCCCTTGATGAAAGGCCCACGATGAGGCCACAGCCCTCGTGGAATGAGCACGAATCTTAATCGGGCAAGGTTCGCCTTTAAGTCGGTAAGCCTCCAAAATGGCTGACCGAATCCAACGAGCTATAGAGTCCTTGGAAGCTCGTTGACCACGTCGACGACCTGCTGGAATCACAAACAAGGAGTCTGACTTCCTAAAAACCTTGAGTAACAGACAAATAGAACTTCAAGGCCCGCACTAATCCAATGTGTGCAAAACCCGTTCCTTTGCATTCCTCGGGCCCGGGCAAAGTGAAGGCAAAACAATATCCTGGTTAACATGGAATTGTGACACTACCTTAGGTAGAAAGTTGCCCCGTGTGCGAAGCACTACTCGATCCGGGTAAAATTCCAGGAAAGGAGGCGAGCAAGAAAGAGCCGCCAACTCAGAAACCCTTCTCAAAGAAGTGACTGCGACTAGGAAGGCAACCTTCCAAGAAAGCAAAGAAAGGTTAGCAGAATCCATTGGCTCAAAAGGCCCATGCTGAAGAGCCTCCAGGACAAGGTTGAGCCGCCAAGGAGACACAGGTGCCTTCCGCGGCGGAAACTGACGGGTTACCCCGCGAAAAAAGGAGCGCACGTCCCTACGCGAGGCGATAACTCTCCGGAACAACAGGGACAGGGCAGAAACCTGACCCCTCAGGGTGCTAACTGCCAAACCCTTGTCCAGCCGTACTGTAGAAAAGCCAACAGATTGGGAATGGAAAAAAAAAAATCCTCGGGTTCCTTGAAGAACCCAAACACCACGAGAAGAAGGCTTCCAGGTCTTGTGGTAAATTCTAGTAGTAGCCGGACTTCTGGCAGCTCGCAGAGTGGCAATGACTTCGGCTGAAAAACCTCTACGGGTCAGTATTTCGGTCTCAAGAGCCACGCCGTCAAACGCAGAGACTTCAAGTCCGGATGACGGACAGGACCCTGGGTTAACAGGTCCGGGCGAAGAGGAAGTGGAAATGGCGGTGCTGCCAAAAGCGACACCAGTGTCGAGAACCACGTCCTCCTTGGCCAATCTGGGGCTATCAACATAGCCGGGATTCTCTCCAGTCTGATCCGACGCAGCACCAGAGGAAGTAAGGATATCGGTGGAAACCATAGATTAGCTCGAATCGGTCCCACGGGGCCACCAGAGCATCCACCGCCACAGCCTTCGGGTCCTTGTACCTGGACATGAAGGTCGGCAACTTGGCATTGGACCTGGATGCCATCAAATCCACTTGGGGAACTCCCCAAAGGGAGCACAGCAGTGCAAAGATCTCCGGATGAAGACTCCATTCTCCGGGATCCATCTTCTCTCGACTGAGGAAGTCCGCTGTGGTATTCTGAACTCCTGGAATGTGAATCGCAGAGATGGCTGGTACTCTGTCCTCGGCCCAATTCAGGATCCGAGACACTTCCACCATGAGCCTGGAACTCCTCGTCCGCCTTGGTGGTTGATATACGCGACCGCCGTTGCGTTGTCTGTCTGCACTCGGACTGGTAGACCGCTCAAAGGGACCGTCCAGTGTTGGAGGCAAAGAAAAATTGCCCTCAATTCCAAGATGTTGATCGGTAGAACAGACTCTTCCGATGACCATACTCCCTGAACCCAGAGATCGTTCCAGACACCCCCCCAGCCCGTCAGGCTGGCATCGGTGGTTATGACCGACCACCTCGGAGGAAGGAAAGACTTCCCCAGTGATAACGTTCCTGGACGTGACCACCAACTTAAGGACTCTCGCACCCTGCGAGAGATGAGGATACTGCGATCCAGTGCAATCTGCGATCGATCCCAATGACTCAGAATGAGCCTTTGGAGGGCTCTGGAATGAAACTGGGCAAACGGAAGCGCTTCCATGGAAGCCACCATCAGACCTAAAAGGCGCATACACTTCCGAAGGGAATTGCTGTCGAAGACTTCATAGTCTGTACATGTCGAAGGAGACATGCCCGCTTGTCTGGAGGTAGGGACACCACTGCCCGTACCGTGTCGAAATGCATCCCCAAAAGCAGGATTGACTGCGACGGTTCCAGAGACTACTTCTCCCAATTGACCAGCCACCCGAAGTCCTCCAGGAGCTGAAGGGATAGATTGCGAGCCGTCACCGCCTCCTCCTTTGAGGACGCCACAATCAAAAGGTCGTCCAGATAGGGAATAATCGTGACTCCCTGTCTTCGAAGAATTGCCATGAGAGGCGCTAGAATTTTTGTAAAAACTCTGGGCGCTGAAGCCAAGCCGAATGGCAGGGCCACAAATTGGTAATGGTCCTGACCTATGGCAAAACGAAGGAAGCGCTGGTGAGCCCTTCCAACGGGAACATGCAAATAAGCGTCGCGAATGTCGATTGACACCAGAAAGTTGTTCTGCGACAGGGTTGCCACAACGGAGCGAAGTGACTCCATGCGGAATTTTTGGGTGTGGACATGCTGATTCAATCTTTTGAGATCCAGAATAGGACGAAATTTGTCCTCTTTTTTGGGGACCACAAAGAGATTTGAATAAAAACCTTTTCCCGGTCCTCTGTCGGAACCGGTATTACTACACCCTTCTGCAGAAGGAATTCCACCTCTCGCAGCAGAGCGGCAAATAGCTTGGGCTCTGACGGAATGCGAGACTGGCAAAAACTGTCCGGGGGTCGAGAAGAAAACTCTATGAAATAGCCTGCCGACACAACTCGCGTTACCCAGGAATCCGGAACGCGGGAAATCCAATTCGCCTTGAATTGGAGCAGGCGACCCCCCACTCGAGAGCCCTCGAGTGAGGACCTGGCCTCAGTCTGCCTTGGCGGGCTTCTTGTCAGTGTCCCGCTTGTCTTGACGGAAACTTTGTTTCCAAGGGGTGCGGGATTTCTGAGAAGACTTCTTTTCCGAAAAAGAGGGACGACCCGATCCCCAAGAAGACTGACCGGATCGTCCCCTAGACCGAAAATACCGCCGACCATTACCGGCACTAGGTCTGCCAGACGTAGAAGCCATAGCCCTTCGCTGTGGTAAAGCCGCTTCTTTAGCCTTTGCCTTGGCAATCAGCTCTGTGAGATCAGATCCAAATAGCTGACCACCCTTGTAGGCTAAAGACAGTAAACCCTGCTTGGAAACCGCGTCCCGGTCCACTGTCTAAGCCACAGTGCTCTTCTGACTGTGACCGCTGAGGATTGCGTCCTGGATAATAATGACGCAGTATCCAGACCTGCATCACAGCTATATCGGGCTGCAGTCTCCAATAAATCAAGAAGTCCATCTATCTCGGATAATGGAGATCTATTTTGCAACGCCTTCCGTAAACGGACCAACCAGCACAGGGAAGCCTTAGAAGCACACATGGATCCTAGTACTGCTCTGAATCCTTGACCTGCAGCTTCATAGATGGATTTCGCTGCCATCTCCGTTTTTCTGTCCAGCGGCTCTTTAAGACTCGCTTTCCCTTTAACCGGAAGCAATGAGGATTTACTAAGCTGGGATAAAGGAACATCCACTTCAGGAGAAGGAATCCAATTATCCGTCAATTCCGTTGAACACGGATATAATGCGTCAAAGAACCGTGTCCCTTGAAAACGTTTATCTGGACACAGACGTTCCTTCTCCACTACCGTATTAAGCTCTTCCAGAGCCGGTAATGTTGACCGCGACTTATGGTACTCCTGGTACATGCGGCCCGACTTACCAGGCCGTGTAGTTACCTCCTCCGGTAACTGTAACGCCTCTCTCATAGCTTCAATTAAAGCCTCTGTTCAGCTCACAAGAGAGAAAGAATGTCCCTGCCGATCCTCCTTATCCGAATCGGATAACTCCCCTTCTGAGTTTAAAGGAGAACCCTGTCCGCATTCCATATCAGATACCTCTGATTCGCTACGCGGAAAAGATGGCACCGGCCTGCGCCGCTTCCTGTCATGAGAGGATCTAGCTGACACCCACTGACCTAAAAGGTCAGACAAGCCATTAATTGACTGAGCGATGGCATCTAATTTGGTATCGCTGTAAATCGCAGCGCTTGATGCCGTCGAAGTCTGCGTATCAGATACTTGCGACTGATCCTGTAGCGGATCTGGCAGATGGTCCGCACCTTCCGGACCCTGAACCGACATGTCAGCAGTAAATGGCAGAACCCTGTTAGTAACTGGAAACAGACTGAGCAAGTACGCTGAAGGGTTAAAGCTCTTAAAGAAGAGAGTTACCCCAGCTATCTCTCATATATAAATAACCTCCTGCGTTCTGATCCCTACCGGGTAGAACCTGCGGCGGTTATTGCTGAAAGGGTTAACCCTTCATAGGGGTTAATGCCGCCAACTCCCTATATAACATAAAAGGAGTGTGCGAGTCCCAGGTCTCTAGAAGAGAACGCGGCTGCAGATAAACGCTATCTGTCACTTGGAACACAGATAGGTTCTGCGCTGTGGGGTGATGATATTCACTCACCCAGCTGGCCTCGGTGAAAGTATACCTTAAACAGGAGGAGCCCGGAGCCTCTGTAATGGCCGCCGCGCTGAGAGAAGCCGGAAGAGAAGGACAGTGAAGCTGCAGTCTCCTCAGAGCGATTCCTGTCACAAAAAGAGCGGGAAGCGTGAAGCCACGCCCCCTCCGGCTTCAGAAAAGAGCGGGAAGCGTGAAGCCACGCCCCCCTCCGGCTTCAGAAAAGAGCGGGAAGCGTGAAGCCACGCCCCCCTCCGGCTTCAGAAAAGAGCGTGAACTCCTCGCTCTCTGCTCTCCTCTGTCCTGCAGGTATCTGCCTGCGGACATAAAATACAGTCACCAAACATGTCATCTAATACATGTACCAGCGGCTGCCGCAGCAGCCACTGAGAGCACACACACATTCACATAAAAATGCCGTACTCACCAGCCGAGCGCCACAGGGACTCCCAGGGGTTTGTGGCGCTGTGCCCATCGCTTCCCTCCCCGGGCGGGGAACGCAGTGACCCCCGATGTGCGGTTTACGTCCCTGCCAGGGAAGCAATCCTCATCCCCAGGGCCGGCGTGAAACTGCAGGGACCCCCAGGGTTTGTGGCGCTGTGCCCATCGCTTCCCCCCCGGGCGGGGAACGCAGTGACCCCCGATGTGCGGTTTACGTCCCCGCCAGGGAAGCAATCCTCATCCCCCAGGGCCGGCGTGAAACTGCAGGGACCACCATACAGGGTATTACAGATCCGCCAAGGGAGAGGTGGGGGTCCAGCAGCGCTGAGACCCCTGAGACCTCTAGACCACTTCTGGTGATCCAAGTCTCTTGTCTGATAAAAATAATAAAGTTTTCTGAGGAGCTGCTTCCAGCAGCGACTATCCTCTGGACCTCAAATTTTATACTGGAGAAGCAGGAGTAGGAGGAGCCCGAGCTGGAGGGGCCGGACAACACTCTTTATAATCTGAGGTGTCAATCCTATCTGGGCTCTGCCTACCCACTAGTCATTACTAGTCATTACTAGTGTGTCTCCTTTCCTACTAGTCATTACTAGTGGGTCTCCTTTCCTACTAGTCATTACTAGTGTGTCTCCTTTCCTACTAGTCATTACTAGTGTGTCTCCTTTCCTACTAGTCATTACTAGTGTGTCTCCTTTCCTACTAGTCATTACTAGTGGGTCTCCTTTCCTACTAGTCATTACTAGTGGGTCTCCTTTCCTACTAGTCATTACTAGTGGGTCTCCTTTCCTACTAGTCATTACTAGTGTGTCTCCTTTCCTACTAGTCATTACTAGTGGGTCTCCTTTCCTACTAGTCATTACTAGTGTGGCTCCTTTCCTTCCATTCTGCTGCTGAAATGCGTCTTGATGAGATCTGGTGAGGACTCGGCCACTGCAGAATATTCTCCTTCTTTACATTTGCAGGATGTTTTGGGTCATTGTCCGGTGCAGTCGTCTCATCATCCTTGCTGCAGTTGGTGGATATAAGCAGAAGGTGTCACCTTGTACACACAGGATTCATCCAGCCGCTTCTGTTCGGTCACATGCATGCCCGCGCCCTCACACCACCTCTGCCATGTGTTAGGATGTGCCAAGGATCAGGAGCCGCTCCAAGCCTTCTACAGACTCTTCTTCCCATCATTCTGGTGCAGGTGGATCTTAGCTTTGCTTTTCCAGAACTTGGCAGATTCTTTAGATGTTTTTTTGGTAAAGTCTAATCGGGCCACTTTCCGGCTGATTAATGGTTTGCACCTTGTGGTGACCCCTCGGTGTCTGCTCTCATGGAGTCTTTGCTTTCTGGTAGACTTGGGGGATGTGTCTGCGATCAGGAACAGCTGTGTTTTGGGCAGTGTATTTTCGCTGCGCTCTACATTACAAGCACAGTGGATGGATTTGTAGAAATCCTGCGCTCACAGAGCATGTCTTTACCGCGGTGTGGGTTTATGAGGCGCGGCACCTGTTTTCGTAGTGGAGACGCTCGTCTCCAACATTACAATGTCATATGTGGTGACTGTAGCTAAACACAAGTGCGGCAAAAATACGCTGCATCCTAACCGCTATTATTCCTGATCGTGAGCCATGGGCTTGGAAACGGAGCCATCACCGCCTGGGATGATCTGGACGCGACGCCCGCCTGGGATGGACTCGGCGTGACGCCCGCCTGGGATGATCTCTGCGCGACGTTTGCCTGGGATGGTCTGGACGCGACACCCGCCTGGGATGATCAGGGCACGACACCCGCCTGGGATGATCTCTGCGCGAGCGCCCGCCTGGGATGATCAGGGCACGACGCCCGCCTAGGACGATCTCTGCGCGACGCCCGCCTGGGATGATCTGGACGCGACACCCGCCTGGGACGATCTCTGCGCGACGCCCGCCTGGGATGATCTGGACGCGACACCCGCCTGGGATGATCTCTGCGCGACGCCCGCCTGGGATGGTCTCTGCGCGACGCCCGCCTGGGATGATCTGGACGTGACACCCGCCTGGGATGATCTGGACGCGACGCCCGCCTGGGATGGTCACTGCGCGACGCCCGCCTGGGATGATCTGGACGTGACACCCGCCTGGGATGGTCTGGACGCGACGCCCGCCTGGGATGATCTGGGCGCGACGCCCGCCTGAGATGATCTGGGCGCGACGCCCGCCTGGGATGATCTGGGCGCGACGCCCGCCTGGGATGGACTCGGCGCGACGCCCGCCTGGGATGATCTCGGCGCGACGCTCGCCCGGGATGATCTGGGCGCGACGCCCTCCTGGGACGGTCTGGACGCGACACCCGCCTGGGATGATCTCTGCGCGACGCCCGCCTGGGATGATCTCTGCGCGACGCCCGCCTGGGATGATCTCTGCGCGACGCCCCCTGGGATGATCTGGACGCGACGCCCGCCTGGGATCATCATTCAGCTATTAAACGGTTATTATAATTGTAATAACGGTTTCATTCACACCGGTTCAGTGGAAAATTCAGAATATTCTGTTTCAGAAAAAGTTGATGAGTTTTTAGAATTATAACAGATAATGTCTCGTATCATTTCTCTTACGTGATAGGAAAAATCTGAAGTCATTTCTGAAATCAGCATGAAAAAATCTATCAGGAACACTCAACATTGTTCGAGGGACAAAACCTTAGTGCACAGTGATGGGCATTCTGGGTGTGGTGTAGACTAACGTGTGTTATTGGGTGGTCCCCGCTCTATAGAGGGGTCTCTGTCCTTTCACATTGTCGGTTGCTTATAGACAGGTTTCAGGTTGGTCCCAGTGGCTGATTCTGGTTTTTGGTGCCCTCTCCCCGTTTTTCCCTTTTGCTTCTAGTCGGCACTTCACACCCAGATGCGTTATAGTACGGTATGAGCCGGGGCACGCCGATACCCCACGTGGCGGCATTTATGCGACCCTACCGCTATGCTGATATTAAACATTACATGATCAGAACAGATGATGGGTCTCCTAATATTGGGGGCATCTCTGTATACAAGGAGCTCGGCCCCCCTCACAGTCACCGGACACAGCTGTGCTACACAAATCTTTAATAGGTGGACATGGATGACATTCACCGGCGCTGGTTCAGTCCCTAGGTGGACATGGATGACATTCACCGGCGCTGGTTCAGGCCCTAGGTGGACATGGATGACATTCACCGGCGCTGGTTCAGTCCCTAGGCGGACATGGATGATATTCACCGGCGCTGGTTCAGGCCCTAGGTGGACATGGATGACATTCACCGGCGCTGGTTCAGGCCCTAGGTGGACATGGATGACATTCACCGGCGCTGGTTCAGTCCCTAGGCGGACATGGATGACATTCACCGGCACTGGTTCAGTCCCTAGGCGGACATGGAGAACATTCACCGGCGCTGGTTCAGTCCCTAGGTGGACATGGATGACATTCACCGGCGCTGGTTCAGTCCCTAGGTGGACATGGAGAACATTCACCGGCGCTGGTTCAGTCCCTAGGTGAACATGGATGACATTCATCGGCGCTGGTTCAGTCCCTAGGTGGACATGGATGACATTCACCGGCGCTGGTTCAGTCCCTAGGTGGACATGGAGAACATTCACCGGCGCTGGTTCAGTCCCTAGGTGAACATGGATGACATTCACCGGCGCTGGTTCAGTCCCTAGGTGGACATGGAGAACATTCACCGGCGCTGGTTCAGTCCCTAGGTGGACATGAATGACATTCACCGGCGCTGGTTCAGGCCCTAGGTGGACATGGATGACATTCACCGGCGCTGGTTCAGGCCCTAGGTGGACATGGATGACATTCACCGGCGCTGGTTCAGTCCCTAGCCTAGGTGGACATGGATGACATTCACCGGCGCTGGTTCAGTCCCTAGGTGGACATGGATGACATTCACCGGCGCTGGTTCAGTCCCTAGGTGGACATGGATGACATTCACCGGCGCTGGTTCAGTCCCTAGGTGGACATGGATGACATTCACCGGCGCTGGTTCAGGCCCTAGGTGGACATGGATGACATTCACCGGCGCTGGTTCAGTCCCTAGGTGGACATGGATGACATTCACCGGCGCTGGTTCAGGCCCTAGGTGGACATGGATGACATTCACCGGCGCTGGTTCAGTCCCGTCAGGTTCTTTAACTGGAAAAAAGAAAAATACTCAGTGATCTGCGTGACATAGGACGGAAGCAGAAAAATACATATACCCCCCTATACCACCCCCATCATCCTCCTGTTCTGACCAGGGAAATGTAGCCACCACCATGGCTGCTCACCGGACCAGCTTCTGGATACTCACAGTGACGGCGGCACCCATCAGCCCCTGTATCACGGCCTCTCCAGTGCTGGTCACCTACAACACAGAAAAATGTGAGAGTGGGAGCCCACCGCAGGCGCAGAGGACGATGGGAGAGCAGGAGCCGCAGCAGAGGACGATGGAAGAGCGGGAGCCCGCCACAGGAGCCGCAGCAGAGGACGATGGGAGAGCGGGAGCCCGCCACAGGAGCCGCAGCAGAGGACGATGGAAGAGCGGGAGCCCGCCACAGGAGCCGCAGCAGAGGACGATGAGAGAGCGGGAGTCCGCCACAGGAGCCGCAGCAGAGGACGATGGAAGAGCGGGAGCCCGCCACAGGAGCCGCAGCAGAGGACGATGGAAGAGCGGGAGCCCGCCACAGGAGCAGACGACGATGGGAGAGCGGGACCTCGCCGCAGCCACAGGAGCCGCAGCAGAGGACAATGGGAGAGCGGGAGTCCGCCACAGGAGCCGCAGCAGAGGACGATGGAAGAGCGGGAGCCCGCCACAGGAGCCGCAGCAGAGGACGATGGAAGAGCGGGAGCCCGCCACAGGAGCCGCAGCAGAGGACGATGAGAGAGCGGGAGTCCGCCACAGGAGCCGCAGCAGAGGACGATGGAAGAGCGGGAGCCCGCCACAGGAGCCGCAGCAGAGGACGATGGAAGAGCGGGAGCCCGCCACAGGAGCCGCAGCAGAGGACGATGGAAGAGCGGGAGCCCGCCACAGGAGCCGCAGCAGAGGACGATGGGAGAGCGGGAGCCCGCCACAGGAGCCGCAGCAGAGGACGATGGAAGAGCGGGAGCCCGCCACAGGAGCCGCAGCAGAGGACGATGGAAGAGCGGAGCCCGCCACAGGAGCCGCAGCAGAGGACGATGGAAGAGCGGGAGCCCGCCACAGGAGCCGCAGCAGAGGACGATGGAAGAGCGGGAGCCCGCCACAGGAGCCGCAGCAGAGGACGATGGGAGAGCGGGAGCCCGCCGCAGGAGCAGACGACGTTGGGAGAGCGGGACCTCGCCGCAGCCACAGGAGCCGCAGCAGAGGACAATGGGAGAGCGGGAGTCCGCCACAGGAGCCGCAGCAGAGGACGATGGAAGAGCGGGAGCCCGCCACAGGAGCCGCAGCAGAGGACGATGGAAGAGCGGGAGCCCGCCACAGGAGCCGCAGCAGAGGACGATGGGAGAGCGGGAGCCCGCCGCAGGATCAGACGATGTTGGAGAGCGGGACCTCGCCGCAGCCACAGGAGCCGCAGCAGAGGACGATGGGAGAGCGGGAGCCCGCCACAGGAGCCGCAGCAGAGGACGATGGAAGAGCGGGAGCCCGCCACAGGAGCCGCAGCAGAGGACGATGGAAGAGCGGGAGCCCGCCACAGGAGCCGCAGCAGAGGACGATGGAAGAGCGGGAGCCCGCCACAGGAGCCGCAGCAGAGGACGATGGAAGAGCGGGAGCCCGCCACAGGAGCCGCAGCAGAGGACGATGGGAGAGCGGGAGCCCGCCGCAGGAGCAGACGACGTTGGGAGAGCGGGACCTCGCCGCAGCCACAGGAGCCGCAGCAGAGGACAATGGGAGAGCGGGAGTCCGCCACAGGAGCCGCAGCAGAGGACGATGGAAGAGCGGGAGCCCGCCACAGGAGCCGCAGCAGAGGACGATGGAAGAGCGGGAGCCCGCCACAGGAGCCGCAGCAGAGGACGATGGGAGAGCGGGAGCCCGCCGCAGGATCAGACGATGTTGGGAGAGCGGGACCTCGCCGCAGCCACAGGAGCCGCAGCAGAGGACAATGGGAGAGCGGGAGTCCGCCACAGGAGCCGCAGCAGAGAACGATGGGAGAGCGGGAGCCCGCCGCAGAGGACGATGGGAGAGCAGGACCTCGCCGCAGGCACAGGAGCCGCAGCAGAGGACGATGGGAGAGCGGGAGCCCGCCGCAGAGGACGATGGAGAGCGGGAGCCCGCCACAGGAGCCGCAGCAGAGGACGATGGAAGAGCGGGAGCTCGCCACAGGAGCCGCAGCAGAGCACGATGGAGAGCGGGAGCCCGCCGCAGCAGCAGACGACGATGGGAGAGCGGGACCTCGCCGCAGCCACAGGAGCCGCAGCAGAGGACAATGGGAGAGCGGGAGTCCGCCACAGGAGCCGCAGCAGAGGATGATGGGAGAGCGGGAGCCCGCCGAAGGCGCAGAGGACGATGGGAGAGCGGGACCTCTCCGCAGGCACAGGAGCCGCAGCAGAGGACGATGGGAGAGCTAGAGTCCGCCACAGGAGCAGCAGCAGAGGACGATGGAGAGCGGGAGTCCGCCACAGGAGCCGCAGCAGAGGACGATGGGAGAGCGGGAGTCCGCCACAGGAGCCGCAGCAGAGGACGATGGGAGAGCGGGAGCCCGCCACAGGAGCCGCAGCAGAGGACAATGGGAGAGCGGAGTCCGCCACAGGAGCCGCAGCAGAGGACGATGGGAGAGCGGGAGCCCACCACAGGAGCCGCAGCAGAGGACAATGGGAGAGCTGGAGCCGCAGCAGAGGACGATGGGAGAGCGGGACCTCACTGCAGGCACAGGAGCAGCAGCAGAGGACGATGGGAGAGCGGGAGTCCGCCACAGGAGCCGCAGCAGAGGACGATGGGAGAGCGGGAGCTCGCCACAGGAGCCGCAGCAGAGGACGATGGGAGAGCGGGACCTCACTGCAGGCACAGGAGCAGCAGCAGAGGACGATGGGAAAGCGGGAATCCGCCACAGGAGCCGCAGCAGAGGACGATGGGAGAGCGAGAGCCCGCCACAGGAGCCGCAGCAGAGGACGATGGGAGAGCGGGAGTCCGCCACAGGAGCCGCAGCAGAGGACGATGGGAGAGCGGAGCCCGCCACAGGAGCCGCAGCAGAGGACGATGGGAGAGCTGGAGCCCGCCACAGGAGCCGCAGCAGAGGACGATGGGAGAGCGGGAATCCGCCACAGGAGCCGCAGCAGAGGACGATGGGAGAGCGGGAGTCCGCCACAGGAGCCGCAGCAGAGGACGATGGGAGAGCGGGAGCCCGCCACAGGAGCCGCAGCAGAGGACGATGGGAGAGCAGGAGCCGCAGCAGAGGACGATGGGAGAGCTAGAGCCCGCCACAGGAGCCGCAGCAGAGGACGATGGGAGAGCGGGAGCCCGCCACAGGAGCCGCAGCAGAGGACGATGGGAGAGCGGGAGCCCGCCACAGGAGCCGCAGCAGAGGACGATGGGAGAGCAGGAGCCGCAGCAGAGGACGATGGGAGAGCTAGAGCCCGCCACAGGAGCCGCAGCAGAGGACGATGGGAGAGCGGGAGCCGCCACAGGAGCCGCAGCAGAGGACGATGGGAGAGCGGGAGTCCGCCACAGGAGCCGCAGCAGAGGACGATGGGAGAGCGGGAGCCCGCCACAGGAGCCGCAGCAGAGGATGATGGGAGAGCGGGAGCCCGCCACAGGAGCCGCAGCAGAGGACGATGGGAGAGCGGGAGTCCGCCACAGGAGCTGCAGCAGAGGACGATGGGAGAGCGAGAGCCCGCCGCAGCAGAGGACGATGGGAGAGCGGGACCTCGCCGCAGGCACAGGAGCCGCAGCAGAGGACGATGGGAGAGTGAGAGCACGCCGCAGCAGAGGACGATGGGAGAGCGGGACCTCGCCGCAGGCACAGGAGCCGCAGCAGAGGACGATGGGAGAGTGAGAGCACGCCGCAGCAGAGGACGATGGGAGAGCGGGACCTCGCCGCAGGCACAGGAGCCGCAGCAGAGGACGATGGGAGAGCGGGAGTCCGCCACAGGAGCCGCAGCAGAGGACGATGGGAGAGCGGGAGTCCACCACAGGAGCCGCAGCAGAGGACGATGGGAGAGCGGGAGTCCGCCACAGGAGCAGCAGCAGAGGACGATGGGAGAGCGGGAGCCCGCCACAGGAGTCAAAGCAGAGGACGATGGGAGAGCGGGAGCCCGCCACAGGAGTCAAAGCAGAGGACGAATGGGAGAGCGGGAGCCCGCCACAGGAGCCGCAGCAGAGGACGATGGGAGAGCGGGACCTCGCCGCAGGCACAGGAGCCGCAGCAGAGGACGATTGGAGAGCGGGAGTCCGCCACAGGAGCCGCAGAAGAGGACGATGGGAGAGCGGAGCCCGCCACAGGAGCCGCAGCAGAGGACGATGGGAGAGCTGGAGCCCGCCACAGGAGCCGCAGCAGAGGATGATGGGAGAGCTGGAGCCCGCCACAGGAGCCGCAGCAGAGGATGATGGGAGAGCTGGAGCCCGCCACAGGAGCCGCAGCAGAGGACGATGGGAGAGCTGGAGCCCGCCACAGGAGCCGCAGCAGAGGATGATGGGAGAGCGGGAGTCCGCCACAGGAGCAGCAGCAGAGGACGATGGGAGAGCGGGACCTCGCCGCAGGCACAGGAGCCGCAGCAGAGGACGATTGGAGAGCGGGAGTCCGCCACAGGAGCCGCAGAGAGGACGATGGGAGAGCGGGAGCCCGCCACAGGAGCCGCAGCAGAGGACGATGGGAGAGCGGGAGCCCGTCACAGGAGCCGCAGCAGAGGACGATGGGAGAGCGGGAGTCCGCCACAGGAGTCGCAGCAGAGGACGATGGGAGAGCGGGAGCCCGCCACAGGAGCCGCAGAGAGGACGATGGGAGCTAGAGCCTGCCACAGGAGCCGCAGCAGAGGACGATGGGAGAGCGGGAGTCCGCCACAGGAGTGTGATGATCCTGCAAGCTCCATATCCTGTACTTCTCTAGAAGTCTCCACAGCTACTGCATTCATTAGGCTTTGCAGCCTGTGGGCTTCCCCCCCCCTTCAGCTCACTACACACTCTGTGTAATCTGATTCCAGGTGGCTAGCCCCCACAGGGAGGCCGGCTGAAAGCGGCTAACAAGCCACATGGTCTGTTCCTTTGTTGTATGGTAGTTATTCAAGATCAAAAATCTTAGCTCCTGTGTATGTTATAAGTATGAAATTTTCATATCTGCCAATTCATCGGTGAATCCAGGGATCAGTGAAGTTCTAAGCGCTGGCACCAGCAGAACCTAAGAAACAGATTTCTGCTTAGCCGATCCACCCAGGCACTCTGCGTTTAGACTTAAATGCACGCCAACATCTTGCGGAGTACAATGGTATGCTCTGCATCGCTGTATGAGACTCCATCTCTTATTTATGAAAGTTTTGAGTTTCTGAACTAAGAGTAACCCTTAGAGCAAGAGGAGGACCCTGGTAACTCCACCCCGTTTATGATGTCACGGCCACAGGTCTATAAGGTAGGGGCCAGGTATTCTGGCCCAGATCTGCCCTGGACACCAGACTTATAGCAGCTCTGTGATGCATTGTGATGTCTCCCCTCCCCCGACCGCATGGCTTGCCTACTATGATCTAAGAACTGTAAGTTGATCTTCCTTATGTTAACCCCTTTTATTTTCTAATTGTCTTGTACATAACTATATTGCCTCAGCTTGTTACATCTTTTTATATTGTATAAGCACTGCCTGTCTTTTTAGGAATAAACCTATAAATTTATTAGTTTGTTTCTCCTGCTCTATAAACGAATTTGCACGTGCCTGAAGCACTACGCTACTGTTTTGGGTTGCTACGGACCCTCTTGATAAATTGTTCATCAAAAGCCGTAGCTGGTGGCAGCTAAAAGAAAGGGGTGTAAAGTGTTAATCTATTGGGTGACGCTGGCAGTGACGGAGCGGGGTTTATAAGGGTACTGCCTGGCTGCAGCCAGGAGTAATTATAATTCCCTCACTGCAGCGTGCCCAATAGCCAGCACACATCCAAGTGACCCGTCTGGCGACAAATTATCCTAGGTGCAGTTCCCTGACTGACCTGAGGGTAAGGGGGGCGCCAGAGAGCTGCAAGTTCCTAAGTGGAAGTGGGATAATTAAAAGTCCCTGCAGTTTACCGGGTCGGACGGCAGCAGCCGTCGTGTGTGTGCGCGTTTTCGTCACATTTGCGGCACGGAGGGATCACAGGCCGTGATACCCCGGGCTACCGTGTGGCGGACCGTGTGACCGTTTCATCACAAGGAGTCGCAGCAGAGGACGATGGGACAGCGGGAGCCCGCCGCAGGCGCAGAGGACGATGGGAGAGCGGGAGCCCGCCACAGGAGCCGCAGCAGAGGACGATGGGAGAGCGGGAGTCCGCCGCAGCAGAGGACGATGGGAGAGCGGGAGCCCGCCACAGGAGCCGCAGCAGAGGACTATGCGAGAGCCCGCCGCAGCAGAGGACGATGGGAGAGCGGGACCTCGCCGCAGGCACAGGAGCCGCAGCAGAGGATGATGGGAGAGCGGGAATCCGCCACAGGAGCCGCAGCAGAGCACGATGGGAGAGCGAGAATCCGCCACAGGAGCCGCAGCAGAGGACGATGGGAGAGCGGGAGTCCGCCACAGGAGCCGCAGCAGAGGACGATGGGAGAGCGGGAGTCCGCCACAGGAGCCGCAGCAGAGGACGATGGGAGAGCGGGAGTCCGCCACAGGAGCAGCAGCAGAGGACGATGGGAGAGCGGGAGCCCGCCACAGGAGTCGCAGCAGAGGACGATGGGAGAGCGGGAGCCCGCCACAGGAGCCGCAGCAGAGGACGATGGGAGAGCTAGAGCCCGCCACAGGAGCCGCAGCAGAGGACAATGGGAGAGTGGGAGCTCACCGCAGGCACGGGCCACAGCAGAGAACGATGGGAGAGCAGGAGCCCGCTGCAGGCACAGGGGCCACAGCAATGACGGGAGATCGGGACCTCGCCGCAGACACAGAGGCCACAGCATAGGACGATGGGAGAGTGGGAGCTTGCCACAGCAGAGGATGATGGGAGAGCGGGAGCATGCCACAGGCACGGGCCAAAGCAAAGGACAATGGGAGAGCGGGAGCTCACTGCTGGCACAGGAGCCACAGCAGAGGATGGGAGAACGGGAGCCCGACACAGCAGAGGATGATGGGAGAGCGGAAGCATGCCGCAGGCACAGGGGCCACAGCAGAGGACAATGGGAGAGTGGGAGCTCACCGCAGGCACAGGGGCCACAGCAGAGGACGATGGGAGAACGGGAGCACGCCGCAGCAGAGGATGATGGGAGAGCAGGAGCTTGCCGCAGGCACAGGGGCTACAGCACAGGACAATGTGAAAGTTCGCGGCGGCTCGGGACCATGTGAGAGCAGGAGCTCACCACTGTCTCAGCAGCTGTCGGGTCAGTACCTGGGTGACAGAATCTCCCATGGTCATGGCCTCGGAGATCCGGTTGTGCAGAAATTTCCAGGTGTCCTCATAGTCCAGCGACTTGTCCTGCATCATGACCAGCTCTGTGGCGTTATAAATCCCAGCCAGGACAGCCCGCCGCGTGTACCAGCTCACCTGCAGGAACAAGGAGCATGATATGTGACAGAGGGACCACCACCAAGAGGCAGCCCTCGCCCCCACACAGGAGCACTCAGAGGCAGCCATCGTCATAATAATCTATATAGCGCCCACATATTCCGCAGCGCTTTACAGTATAACAATTTCAAACACAACAGTCATAAGTAACAACGCCCCTGCTCGTGAGAGCTTACACTCTACAATGAGGTGGGCGAGACGCAAAGTACAGGGCTTATATACAATGATCGTCCGGCTGTCGAGAGCGAGTGGGGGGATAGATAGAGGTAGTCATCACTGATCACGACACTCAAGCTTCTGCAGCAACCACTCACCCATAGAAACCACCCAGAGGAAGCCCTTCTCACCACCCCTACAGAGAACCACCCAGAGGAGCCCTTCTCACCACCCCCATACAGAACCACCCAGCGGCAGTCCTTCTCACCACCCCCATACAGAACCACCCAGCGGCAGTCCTCACCACCCCCATACAGAACCACCCAGAGGCAGCCTTCTCACCACCCCCCATACAAAACCACCCAGAGGCAGCCCTTCTCACCACCCCCATACAAACCACCAGAGGCAGCCCTTCTCACCACCCCCATACAAAACCACCCAGAGGCAGCCCTTCTCACCACCCCCCATAAAACCACCCAGAGGCAGCCCTTCTCACCACCCCCATAGAGAACCACCCAGAGGCAATCCTTCTCACCACCCCCATAGAGAACCACCCAGAGGCAGTCCTTCTCACCACCCCCATAGAGAACCACCCAGAGCCAGTCCTTCTCACTACCCCCATACAGAACCACCCAGCGGCAGTCCTCACCACCCCCATACAGAACCACCCAGAGGCAATCCTTCTCACCACCCCCATAGAGAACCACCCAGAGGCAATCCTTCTCACCACCCCCATAGAGAACCACCCAGAGGCAGTCCTTCTCACCACCCCCATAGAGAACCACCCAGAGCCAGTCCTTCTCACTACCCCCATACAGAACCACCCAGCGGCAGTCCTCACCACCCCCATACAGAACCACCCAGAGGAAGCCCTTCTCACCAGCCCCATAGAGAACCACCCAGAGGAGCCCTTCTCACCACCCCCATAGAGAACCACCCAGAGGAAGCCAGTCTCACCACCCCCACAGAGAACCACCCAGAGGCAGCCCTTCTCACCACCCCCATACAGAACCACCCAGAGGCAGCCCTTCTCACCACCCCCATACAAAACCACCCAGAGGCAGCCCTTCTCACCACCCCCATAGAGAACCACCCAGCGGCAGTCCTTCTCACCACCCCCATAGAGAACCACCCAGAGGCAATCCTTCTCACCACCCCCATAGAGAACCACCCAGAGGCAGTCCTTCTCACCACCCCCATAGAGAACCACCCAGAGCCAGTCCTTCTCACTACCCCCATACAGAACCACCCAGCGGCAGTCCTCACCACCCCCATACAGAACCACCCAGAGGAAGCCCTTCTCACCAGCCCCATAGAGAACCACCCAGAGGCAGCCCTTCTCACCACCCCCATAGAGAACCACCCAGAGGAAGCCAGTCTCACCACCCCCACAGAGAACCACCCAGAGGAAGCCCTTCTCACCACCCCCACAGAGAACCACCCAGAGGTAGCCCTTCTCACCACCCCCATAGAGAACCACCCAGAGGAAGCCCTTCTTACCACCCCTACAGAGAACCACCCAGAGGCAGCCCTTCTCAACACCCCCACAGAAAACCACCTAGAGGAAGCTCTTCTCTCCACCCCCATACAGAACCACCCAGCGGCAGTCCTTCTCACCACCCCCATAGAGAACCACCCAGAGAAAGCCCTTCTCACCACCCCCACAGAGAACCACCCAGAGGCAGCCCTTCTCACCACCCCCACAGAGAACCACCCAGAGGCAGCCCTTCTCCACCACCCCCATAGAGAACCACCCAGAGGAAGCCTTCTCACCACCCCACAGAGAACCACCCAGAGGAAGCCCTTCTTACCACCCCTACAGAGAACCACCCAGAGGCAGCCCTTCTCACCACCCCCACAGAAACCACCTAGAGGAAGCCCTTCTCTCCACCCCATACAGAACCACCCAGCGGCAGTCCTTCTCACCACCCCCATACAGAACCACCCAGAGCAGCCCTTCTCACCAGCCCCATAGAGAACCACCCAGAGGCAGCCCTTCTCACCACCCCCATAGAGAACCACCCAGAGGAAGCCCTTCTCACCACCCCCACAGAGAACCACCCAGAGGCAGCCCTTCTCACCACCCCCACAGAGAACCACCCAGAGGCAGCCCTTCTCACCACCCCCATAGAGAACCACCCAGAGGAAGCCCTTCTCACCACCCCTACAGAGAACCACCCAGAGGCAGCCTTCTCACCACCCCCATACAGAACCACCCAGCGTCATCCTTCACCACCCCCATAGAGAACCACCCAGAGGCAGCCTTCTCACCACCCCCATAGAGAACCACCCAGAGGCAGCCCTTCTCACCACCCCCATAGAGAACCACCCAGAGGCAGCCCTTCTCACCACCCCATAAGAACCACCCAGAGAAGCCCTTCTCACCACCCCACAGAGAACCACCCAGAGGCAGCCCTTCTCACCACCCCCATACAAAACCACCCAGAGGCAGCCCTTCTCACCACCCCCATACAAAACCACCCAGAGGCAGCCCTTCTCCCACCCCCATACAGAACCACCCAGGGCAGTCCTTCTCACCACCCCCATAGAGAACCACCCAGAGAAGCCCTTCTCACCACCCCCACAGAGAACCACCCAGAGGCAGCCCTTCTCACCACCCCCACAGAGAACCACCCAGAGGCAGCCCTTCTCACCACCCCCATAGAGAACCACCCAGAGGAAGCCCTTCTCACCACCCCTACAGAGAACCACCCAGAGGAAGCCCTTCTTACCACCCCTACAGAGAACCACCCAGAGGCAGCCCTTCTCACCACCCCCACAGAAACCACCTAGAGGAAGCCCTTCTCACCACCCCCATACAGAACCACCCAGCGGCAGTCCTTCTCACCACCCCCATACAGAACCACCCAGAGGCAGCCCTTCTCACCAGCCCCATAGAGAACCACCCAGAGGCAGCCCTTCTCACCACCCCCATAGAGAACCACCCAGAGGAAGCCCTTCTCACCACCCCCTACAGAGAACCACCCAGAGGCAGCCCTTCTCACCACCCCCACAAGAACCACCCAGAGGCAGCCCTTCTCACCACCCCCATAGAGAACCACCCAGAGGAAGCCCTTCTCACCACCCCTACAGAGAACCACCCAGAGGCAGCCCTTCTCACCACCCCCATACAGAACCACCCAGGTCAGTTCTCACCACCCCCATAGAGAACCACCCAGAGGCAGCCCTTCTCACCACCCCCATAGAGAACCACCCAGAGGCAGCCCTTCTCACCACCCCATAGAGAACCACCCAGAGGCAGCCCTTCTCACCACCCCATAGAGAACCACCCCACAGAAACAGAAGCCCTTCTCACCACCCCCACAGAGAACCACCCAGAGGCAGCCCTTCTCACCACCCCCATACAAACCACCCAGAGGCAGCCCTTCTCACCACCCCATACAAAACCACCCAGAGCAGCCCTTCTCACCACCCCCATACAGAACCACCCAGCGGCAGTCCTTCTCACCACCCCCATAGAGAACCACCCAGAGAAAGCCCTTCTCACCACCCCTACAGAGAACCACCCAGAGGATGCCCTTCTTACCACCCCTACAGAGAACCACCCAGAGGCAGCCCTTCTCACCACCCCCACAGAAAACCACCTAGAGGAAGCTCTTCTCTCCACCCCCATACAGAACCACCCAGCGGCAGTCCTTCTCATCACCCCCATACAGAACCACCCAGAGGCAGCCCTTCTCACCAGCCCCATAGAGAACCACCCAGAGGCAGCCCTTCTCACCACCCCCATAGAGAACCACCCAGAGGAAGCCCTTCTCACCACCCCCACAGAGAAACACCCAGAGGCAGCCCTTCTCACCACCCCCACAGAGAACCACCCAGAGGCAGCCCTTCTCACCACCCCCATAGAGAACCACCCAGAGGAAGCCTTTCTCACCACCCCTACAGAGAACCACCCAGAGGCAGCCCTTCTCACCACCCCCATACAGAACCACCCAGCGTCAGTCCTCACCACCCCCATAGAGAACCACCCAGAGGCAGCCCTTCTCACCACCCCCATAGAGAACCACCCAGAGGCAGCCCTTCTCACCACCCCCATAGAGAACCACCCAGAGGCAGCCCTTCTCACCACCCCATAGAGAACCACCCAGAAGAAGCCCTTCTCACCACCCCCACAGAGAACCACCCAGAGGCAGCCCTTCTCACCACCCCCCATACAAAACCACCCAGAGGCAGCCCTTCTCACCACCCCCATACAAAACCACCCAGAGGCAGCCATCACTCCCATCCCTGTACTCACAGGACCATGCACACAGCAAAGGACACTCACGTCTGTAGATTGGTCACTAGCATAGTGACAAATGTCGTCTACCATCGTCATCAGGAGCGTCAGACCAGAGGGAAGATTGTGGGGTAAAAGGAGAATCCCCACTGCCTAAAAAAGAAACACACATCAGTAGGAAAACATGAGCTGTTGGTGGGCCTTGAGGACTGGAGTTGGGGACCCTGTTCTAGATCACTCGTGTGGTGATTATTGTACATAAAACTTGTCACTTTTTGCATTCCCCCATGAGTGCGGCTCTTCCTACTGTCACATTGGACCAAGTCTGTTATGATTTGGTAGCTGAGGAGAGCAGGCAAAAAAGGCAATACACCAGAGAGGTTGGAATCTACTGGATTGCAGTACCCTGACTAACCACCACAACTAAAGGCAGCCGTGGAGCGTACCTACGTTGGTCCTAGACGCCTCGTCACAGCCTGAGAAACTAACTACACCTAAAGATAGAAATAGGAAAGCTATCTGCCCCGGAGCAGATCCCCAAAGAACATAGAAAGCCCCCAAACATGTAATGGCGGTTAGACAAGAGGAATACAGACACAGACAGAAAATAGTATGAGCAAACGCTGGGCCCAAACTAACTAAATAGAAAAGGATAGGAAGGACACTTACTGCAATCCCAAAAAACCCTGAAAAGTACCAACTCTACTAATTACAAAAACACCTGAGATCACACGACCTCTACCACCTAAATTAGTTCTCTGGTGTAACAAAACCAAAACAGCAGCCACTGAAAAAACTGGAAAAAGCAAAAGTACAAACATCAGTGGCTGAACTAAACTGAGAGGGCAAAAGCCCCGGAGGGGACCCAGAAGGCCCCCACAGAAGTGCAGGACAAAATGCAAAAAGCAAGCACAAAAAACTAAAAGAAGAAAATGTCTTATCTATTAGCAGAAGATGCAGACACGACACAGCAGGCTACAAAGTGAACAGGAATCAAAGATGAGACCAAGAACAATTGATCACCGGCAACCCTGATGGGAGGGAACCTCCCTTATATAAGACCAGTCAGTAACACCTGATCGCCAATCTTCACAATCTTCATTGAATAGTTCAGTACTGTTTGTAACCACCAGAGGGAGCTTCTGCTCAGAATTCATTTCTAGCACATTCACAACACAAGTCCTGTTCAGCTGGCACCAACCCTGCTGAGTACCTCCTCTATTCCCTGCACTGCACAGTGGTCGCGATGACGCGGCTCTGCACTGCACAGTGGTCGTGATGACGCGGCTCTGCACTGCACAGTGGTCGTGATGACGCCGCTCTGCACCGCACAGTGGTCGTGATGACGCCGCTCTGCACCGCACAGTGGTCGTGAGGACACCGCTCTGCAGTGGTCGTGAGGACGCCTGTTATGTTTCGGTAACTGAGGAGTGCAGGTAAAAAAGGCAATACACCAGAGCAGTTGGAATCTATGAGATTGCAGTACCCTGACTAACCACAACAACTAGAGGCAGCCGTGGAGCGTTCCTACATTGGTCCTAGACGCCTCGTCACAGCCTGAGAAACTAACTACACCTAAAGACAGATATAGGAAAGCTATCTGCCCCGGAGCAGATCCCCAAAGATAATAGAAAGCCCCCAAACATGTAATGGCGGTTAGACAAGAGGAAATACTGACACAGACAGAAAAGAGTATGAGCAAACGTTGGGGCCCAAACTAACTAAATAGAAAAGGATAGGAAGGGTACTTACTGCAATCCCAAAAAACCCTGCAAAGCACCAACTCTACTAATTTCAAAAACACCTGAGATCACACAACCTCTACCACCTAAATTAGTTCTCTGGTGTAACAAAATCAAAACAGCAGCCACTGAAGAAACTGGAAAAAGCAAAAGTACAAACATCAGTGGCTGAACTAAACTGAGAGGGCAAAAGCCCCCGGAGGGGACCCTGAAGGCCCCCACAGAAGTGCAGGACAAAATGCAAAAATCAAGCACAAAAACAAAAAGAAGAAAATGTCTTATCTGTTAGCAGGAGATGCAGACACGACACAGCAGGCTACAAGGGAAACAGGAGTCATGGAGTGAGACCAGAACAATTGATCACCAGCAACCCTGATGGGAAGGCGACTCCCTTATATAAGACCAGTCAGTAACACCTGATTCCCACTCCTCACAATCTTCACTGGACAGTCCAGTACCGCTTGTAACCACCAGAGGGAGCCTCTGCTCAGAACTCATTTCAAGTCCATTCACAACAGTACCCCCCCCTTGAGGAGGGGTCACCGAACCCTCATTTGAGCAACCAGGTCGGTCAGGACGAGCTCTATGATACGCACGGATGAGTCTCCTAGCATGGATGTCCGAAGCAAACACCCAAGAATTGTCTTCCTGACCATAACCTCTCCACTTAACCAAATACTGGAGTTTCCGTCTAGAAAAACGAGAATTCAATATTTTCTCAACCACATACTCCAGATTGCCCTCAACCAAAACAGGGTCAGGAGGCAAAGCAGTAGGAACCACTGGCTCAACAAACCTCTTCAACAAGGACTTATGGAACACGTTATGGATCTTAAATGTCCCTGGAAGAAGCAAACGAAAAGAAACAGGATTAAGAATCTCCATGATCTTATAAGGTCCAATGAACCTAGGCTTAAATTTAGGAGATGCCACTCTCATAGGAATATTTCTTGAGGACAACCAGACCAAGTCCCCCACTTTAAACCGAGGACCATCAGTCCTATGCCGGTTAGCAAACGCTGGGCCCTCTCCTGAGAGAGGGACAACCTCTCCACTACCTGGTCCCAAATCTGTTGCATACGCTCCACAACAGAGTCAACACCTGGACAGACAGAAGCCTCCGTCTGTCCTGAAGAAAATCGAGGGTGAAACCCAGAATTACAGAAAAATGGAGACATCAAAGTGGCAGAGCTAGCCCTATTATTAAGAGCAAACTCAGCCAAAGGCAAAAAAGAGACCCAGTCATCCTGATCAGCAGACACAAAGCATCTTAGATAAGTCTCCAATGTCTGGTTTGTTCTCTCAGTTTGACCATTGGTCTGAGGATGAAACGCCGAGGAGAAAGACAATTGAACACCAAGTTTAGAACAAAAGGTCCTCCAAAATCTTGAAACAAACTGGACTCCTCTGTCAGACACAATGTTCTCAGGAATGCCGTGTAAACGAACCACGTGCTGAAGGAACAAAGGCACCAATTCAGAGGAGGAAGGCAACTTAGGTAATGGCACAAGATGTATCATCTTGGAAAACCTATCACAAATCACCCAGATGACGGTCATTCTCTGAGAAACAGGGAGGTCGGAAATGAAATCCATAGAGATATGGGTCCATGGTCTCTTGGGCACAGGCAATGGCATCAACAAACCACTAGAGCGAGAGCAAGGCTTGGAGCGAGAGCAAGTCCCGCAGGACTGCACAAATTCCCTGACATCACGAGACAAGGTAGGCCACCAAAAGGACCGACTAACCAAGTCTCTGGTACCAAAAATTCCGGGATGACCGGCCAGCGCGGAACAATGAATCTCAGACATCACACTCTTTTTCCACTGGTCCGGGACAAACAATTTCCCAACAGGGCAGTGCTCGGGCTTATCCTCCTGACACCCCTCCAGAGCCAGTCTCAAATTGGGCGAGATGGCGGAAAGAACTATACCCTCTTTCAAAATAACAGAAGGATCAGATAACTCAGGAGAGTCCGCCAGGAAACTCCTCGAGAGGGCATCCGCCTTAACATTCTTAGTGCCAGGAAGAAATGAAACCACAAAATTAAAACGTGTGAAAAACAAGGCCCACCTGGCCTGTCTAGGATTGAGTCGCTTGGCAGATTCCAGATAGACCAGATTCTTATGATCCGTAAGGACCACCACCTGATGTTTGGCTCCCTCCAGCCAATGTCTCCACTCTTCAAAAGCCCACTTCATGGCCAATAACTCCCGATTACCCACGTCATAATTACGTTCAGTAGGAGAAAATTTTTGAGAGAAAAAGGCACAAGGGTTACTTTTAGAGGTCTCTGGATCTCTTTGGGACAAAACGGCACCTGCCCCAATTTCAGAGGCATCAACCTCCACCTGAAATGGCAGAGAAACATCAGGCTGCCGTAGAACAGGAGCAGAAGTGAATCTCTGCTTAAGTTCCTGAAACGCAGAGACTGCCTCAGGAGGCCAATTCACCACATCAGAACCCTTTCTGGTCAAATCAGTTAATGGTTTAACAATAACCGAGAAATTACCAATAAATTTACGATAAAAATTGGCAAAACCCAAAAATCTCTGAAGAGCCTTTAATGAAGTAGGTTGGACCCAATCACAGATGGCCTGAACCTTGACCGGGTCCATTTCAATAACAGATGGGACAAAATGAATCCCAGAAATGAGATCCTCTGTACGCCAAAAAGACACTTTGATCCCTTCACATACAGAGCATTCTCTCTCAAAATCTGGAATACAGTTCGAACATGTTTCACATGAGAGTCCCAGTCATTGGAAAAAATCAAGATATCATCCAAATAAACAATCAGAAATTTATCCACAAAATCCCTGAAAATGTCATTCATGAAGGACTGGAAGACGGAAGGAGCATTAGTGAGCTCAAAGGGCATCACAAGGTACTCAAAATGCCCTTCAGGGGTGTTAAATGCCGTCTTCCATTCATCCCCGTGCTTAATGCGAATAAGGTTATACGCCCCCCTGAGGTCAAGCTTGGTAAACCAAGTAGCGTTTTTCACCCTGGAAAACAGGTCAGAAATCAAGGGTAACGGATATTGATATTTCACAGTAATATTGTTCAAGAGACGATAATCAATACACGGCCTTAATGAATCATCCTTTTTGGCCACAAAGAAAAAACCGGCACCTAAGGGTGAAGAGGATGGTCTGATATGACCCTTCTCCAAGATTCCTTGATATAAGACCGCATAGCGTCATGTTCAGGTACAGACAAGTTAAAAAGGCGACCTTTAGGGAATTTACTACCTGGCACTAATTCAATAGCGCAGTCATAGCTCCTATGGGGAGGCAAGGATGCAGATTTACTTTCGCTAAACACATCAGAAAAATCAAACAAAAGTCAGGAACATCCTCAGCCTGGGGGAGGCAGAAAAAACAGGAGTGTTGGTATTAACACATTGGCAGCCCCAACTGGTTACAGACACAGATTTCCAATCCAAAACAGGATTATGAGACTGTAACCAAGGGAAACCCAGTACGATAATGTCATGCAGATTATATAGAACCAAAAATTTGCAGCACTCCTGGTGATCAGGTTCAACCCTCATTATCACCTGAGTAGAAAACTGGGGTTTATTCTCAGCCAAAGGGGTAGAATCAATGCCCAGTAGGGGAATAACTTCCGTAGGGGTATCAAGGGAAATCCACAACGTTTAGCAAAATCATAATCCATCAGGTTAATAGCTGCTCCAGAATCAACGAAAGCCTGAGCAGAAAATGAGGACAGAGAGCATATCAGAGTGACAGTTAATAAAAACTTAGTCTGAACACCCCCAAGACAACTGAGCGTGCAAAACGTCTTCCCCGCTTAGGGCAGACTGAAATAGCATGAGAGGCATCACCACAGTAGAAACATAACCCATTGCGCTTTCGAAACTATGACGCTGTGCCCCAGAAACCACTCTATCACACTGCATGGGCTCAGAGCTGGTTCACAAGGCAACACCACTCCACGCATACTTCTCCGCTCACGCAAACGTCTGTCAATTTGAATCGCTAATGACATAGAATCATTGAGACCAGAGGGGACAGGGAATCCCACCATAACATCCTTTACATTATCTGACAGACCCTTCCGAAAAGGGCCGCCAAAGCGTCGTCATTCCATTTGGTCAGGACTGCCCACCTACGGAATCTCTGACAGTATAACTCAGCGTCATCAAGCCCCTGATTTAATGCCAACAAGGCTTTTTCAGCTGATCAGTGACATTAGGCTCATCGTACAATAACCCCAAAGCCTGAAAAAATGCATCAACATCACTCAAAACAGGATCCCCAGGTGTCAGGGAAAAAGTCCAATCCTGAGGATCGCCGCGCAGGAGAGAGATGACAATTTGAACCTGCTGCGCTGCGTTCCTGAGGACTTAGATTTTAAGGCAAAAACAATTTACAATTATTTTTGAAATTCTGAAACTTAGCTCGATCCCCTAAAAACAAATCTGGCATGGGGATCCTAGGTTCCACAACAGGCAACCTAGCAAGATATGCAGCAATACTCTGAACCTCAGTGGCAAGCTGATCCACACGGCCAACAACTGTGCAAACTCCATTGGAGAGAAAAGATCCTCCCCAGCACCCAGAGAACAGAGGAAAAAAAAATGCAACAAACAGAAAAATATCTCTGACAACTCTGACAACCTTTTTTCTTTCACAATATTTTTTCCCTTCTGTGAGTACCATACAATTTTTATGGCCGATGATACTGTTATGTTACGGTAGCTGAGGAGTGCAGGTAAAAAAGGCAATACACCAGAGCAGTTGGAATCTATGAGATTGCAGTACCCTGACTAACCACCACAACTAGAGGCAGCCGTGGAGCGTTCCTACGTTGGTCCTAGACGCCTCGTCACAGCCTGAGAAACTAACTACACCTAAAGATAGAAATAGGAAAGCTATCTGCCCCGGAGCAGAACCCCAAAGAACATAGAAAGCCCCCAAACATTAATGGCGGTTAGACAAGATGAAATACTGACACAGAAAGAAAATAGTATGAGCAAACGCTGGGGCCCAAACTACCTAAATAGAAAAGGACAGGAAGGGTACTTACTGCAATCCCAGAAAACCCTGAAAAACACCAACTCTACTAATTTCAAAATCACCTGAGATCACACGACCTCTACCACCTAAATTAGTTCTCTGGTGTAACAAATCAAAACAGCAGCCACTGAAAAAACTGAAAAAGCAAAATACAAACATCAGTGGCTGACTAAACTGAGAGGGCAAAAGCCCCCGGAGGGGCCCTGAAGGCCCCCACAGAAGTGCAGGACAAAATGCAAAAATATAGCAAAAACACAAAAGAAGAAAATGTCTTATCTGTTAGCAGGAGATGCAGACACGACACAGCAGGCTACAAGGGAAACTGGAAAGAAGGATTCAGACCAGAACAATTGATCACCGGCAACCCTGATGGGAAAATGACTCCCTTATATAAGACCAGTCAGTAACACCTGATTCCCAATCCTCACAATCTTCACTGGACAGACCAGCACCGCTTGTAACCACCAGAGGGAGTCTCTGCTCAGAACTCATTTCAAGTCCATTCACAACAGACGCCGCTCTGCACTGCACAGTGGTCGCGATGACGCGGCTCTGCACTGCACAGTGGTCGCGATGACGCGGCTCTGCACTGCACAGTGGTCGTGATGACGCGGCTCTGCACTGCACAGTGGTCGTGAGGACGCCGCTCTGCACTGCACAGTGGTCGTGAGGACGCCGCTCTGCAATGCACAGTGGTCGTGAGGACGCCGCTCTGCACAGCACAGTGGTCATGATGACGCTGCTCTGCGCTGCACAGTGGTCGTGATGACGCCACTCTGCACCGCACAGTGGTCGTGATGACGCCGCTCTGCACCGCACAGTGGTCGTGATGCTGCTGCTACCTGTGGCCAATGCTCTATGTAGGGGATGACCATCCTCAGCCGAGTCTCCACTGTGTCTCTCAGGAACCGCTCTGTTGGCTTCTTCCTGAAACACAAGCGGTAACACCATACAATGTGGACCATGTGCTGATTGTCTCCCCCTCACTCCCCAGACTCACTCATTGCACTCACTCCCCGTGCCCCGGACTCACACTCTGCACTCACTCCACGCGCCCCGGACTCACTCACTGCACTCACTCCCCGCGCCCCGGACTCACTCACTGCACTCACCTCCCCGCGCCACGGACTCATTCACTGCACTCCCTGCGCCCCGGACTCACACTCTGCACTCACTCCACACGACCCGGACTCACACTCTGCACTCATTCCCCGCGCCCCGGACTCACTCACTGCACTCACTCCACGCGCCCTGGACTCTCACTACACTCACTCACTGCACTCACTCCCCGCGTCCCGGACTCACTCACTGCACTCACTCCCCGCGTCCCGGACTCACTGCACTCACTCCACGCGCCCCGGACTCTCTCACTACACTCACTCACTGCACTCACTCCCCGCGTCCCGGACTCACTCACTGCACTCACTCCCCGCGTCCCGGACTCACTGCACTCACTCCCCGCGCCCCAGACTCACTCACTGCATCACTCCACGCACCCCGGACTCACTCACTGCACTCACTCCACGCGACCGGTTCTCACTCCCCAGACTCACTCCCCGCCCCCCGACTCACTCCACGCGCCCGGTTTTCACTCCCCAGACTCACTCCCCGCCCCCCGAGACTCACTCCCCGCACTCCGGACTCACTGCACTCACTCCACGCGCCCGGTTCTCACTCCCCACGCCCCTAGACTCACTCCACGCGCCCGGTTTTCACTCCCCAGACTCACTCCCCGCCCCCCGAGACTCACCCCCCGCGCCCCGGACTCACTGCACTCACTCCACACGCCCCGGACTCACTGCACTCACTCCACGCGCCCGGTTCTCACCTCCCCCCCCGAGACTCACTCCGTGCTGCCCAGTTGGACCAGTTTGTGCTCCTGCTCCAGCAGCTCAGTCAGGTTCTTATTACACACAGATATGAAATGCAAGACTAGCTCGGCGACGCCGCCATTGGGGAAGATTCCTGCTGCAGCCGCTGACAGATCCAGGGACTGTGGAGAAGGGGGAGAGGTGACATGTCGCTGGCCCTGTGGGCCCTACGACTGACCGCACTGCTTACCTTTGCCCCCTCAGCAATGGCCTCCGAGCTCCAGCCGTACTCGGGTACAAATGTGAGAGCGGCAGAGAGGATGCGCTGCTGCAGCTGCTCCTCGCTCTCGTAGCCCTCCGACTCTTCTCCTCCCTGGTCAGTAAACCTGCAGCCACAGCTGTGATCAGAGCGGGCCCTCAGGACCACAGGCACCGTGAGGGGCCCCGTCATACCTGGGCGGTGTAGAGTTTAGTTTCCCGGCCTCCTCTGATGGGTAAGAAAATGGTGGAGAGGATTTCTCTTCTCTAGATCTCAGGCCGAGGTCGCCCACAGGGTCCGGGCGCAGCGCCCCACCGGGCGAGTCAGGGCTGGAAGGTAGAAAGAGCCCATAGTGGGAGGAGAGCCAGGACGAGGGCAGCCATCACCTCCAGGGGTCACATCTCACAGCCGACCACAGGGGCAAGGGATGATCAGTTACCCCCACAGCCCCCGTACTTGGGGGCCGCCAATTAACCCCACAGCACCAAGACCGGGGGAGAAGCCAATGACCCCCACAGCCCTGAGACCAGGGGGGAGCAGCCAATCACCCCCACAGTCCCGAGACCAGGGGGGAGCAGCCAATCACCCCAACAGCCCTGAGACCAGGGAGGGAGCAGCCAATCACCCCCACAGCCCCGAGACCAGGGGGAGCAGCCAATGACCCCCACAGCCCTGAGACCAGGGGAGCAGCCAATGACCCCCACAGTCTCGAGACCAGGGGGGAGCAGCCAATCACCACCACAGCCCTGAGACCAGGGAGGGAGCAGCCATCACCACCACAGCCCTGAGACCAGGGAGGGAGCAGCCAATCACCACCACAGCCTCGAGACCAGGCAGGGAGCAGCCAATCACCACCACAGTCCCGAGACCAGGGGGAGCAGCCAATCACCCCCACAGCCCTGAGACCAGGGAGGGAGCAGCCAATCACCCCCACAGTCCCGAGACCAGGGGGGAGCAGCCAATCACCCCCACAGCCCGAGACCAGGGGGGAGCAGCCAATCACCCCCACAGCCCGAGACCAGGGGGGGGAGTAGCCAATGACCCCCACAGTCCCGAGACCAGGGGGAGCAGCCAATCACCACCACAGCCCCGAGACCAGGGGGAGCAGCCAATCACCACCACAGCCCCGAGACCAGGGGGGAGCAGCCAATCACCACCACAGCCCCGAGACCAGGGGGAGCAGCCAATCACCACCACAGCCCCGAGACCAGGGGGAGAGCAGCCAATCACCACCACAGTCCTGAGACCAGGGGGAGCAGCCAATCACAACCACAGTCCTGAGACCAGGGGGAGCAGCCAATCACACCACAGCCCTGAGACCAGGGGGGAGCAGCCAATCACCACCACAGTCCTGAGACCAGGGGAGCAGCCAATCACAACCACAGTCCTGAGACCAGGGGAGCAGCCAATCACAACCACAGCCCTGAGACCAGGGGGGAGAGCAGCCAATCACCACCACAGCCCTGAGACCAGGGGGGAGCAGCCAATCACACCACAGCCCCGAGACCAGGGGGGAGCAGCCAATCACCACCACAGCCCCGAGACCAGGGGAGCAGCCAATCACCACCACAGCCCCGAGACCAGGGGGGAGGCAGCCAATCACCCCCACAGCCTCGAGACCAGGGGGGAGCAGCCAATCACCACCACAGCCGAGACCAGGGGGCAGCACGAATCACCACCACATCCTGAGACCAGGGGAGCAGCCAATCACACACAGCCCCGAGACCAGGGGGAGCAGCCAATCACCACCACAGCCCTGAGACCAGGGGGGAGCAGCCAATCACCACCACAGCCCTGAGACCAGGGGGAGCAGCCAATCACCACCACAGCCCCGAGACCAGGGGGAGCAGCCAATCACCCCCACAGCCTCGAGACCAGGGGGGAGCAGCCAATCACCACCACAGCCCCGAGACCAGGGGGGAGCAGCCAATCACCACCACAGCCCCGAGACCAGGGGGAGCAGCCAATCACCACCACAGCCCTGAGACCCAGGGGGGAAGCAGCCAATCACAACCACAGCCCTGAGACCAGGGGGAGCAGCCAATCACCACCACAGCTCCGAGACCAGGGGGGGAGCAGCCAATCACCACCACAGCCCGAGACCAGGGGGAGCAGCCAATCACCCCCACAGCCCCGAGACCAGGGGGAGCAGCCAATCACCACCACAGCCCCGAGACCAGGGGGAGCAGCCAATCACCACCACAGCTCCGAGACCAGGGGGGAGCAGCCAATCACCACCACAGTCCTGAAACCAGGAGGGGAGCAGCCAATCACCACCACAGCCCGAGACCAGGGGGGAGCAGCCAATCACCACCACAGTCCTGAGACCAGGGGGGAGCAGCCAATCACCACCACAGCCCTGAGACCAGGGGGAGCAGCCAATCACACAGCCCTGAGACCAGGGGGAGCAGCCAATCACCCCACAGTCCGAGACCAGGGGGGGAGCAGCCAATCACCACCACAGCCCTGAGACCAGGGGGGGAGCAGCCAAACACCACCACAGCCCGAGACCAGGGGGAGCAGCCAATCACCACCACAGCCCGAGACCAAGGAGGAGCAGCCAATCACCACCACAGTCCCGAGACCAGGGGGGAGCAGCCAATCACCACCACAGCCCTGAGACCAGGGGGAGCAGCCAATCACCCCACAGCCCTGAGACCAGGGGGGAGCAGCCAATCACCCCACAGCCGAGACCAGGGGAGACAATACCACAGTCCGACGGGGGAGCAGCCAATCACCACCACAGCCCGAGACCAGGGGGGAGCAGCCAATCACCACCACAGTCCCTGAGACCAGGGGGGAGCAGCCAATCACCACCACAGCCCGAGACCAGGGGGGAGCAGCCAATCACCACCACAGCCCCGAGACCAGGGGGGAGCAGCCAATCACCACCACAGCCCCGAGACCAGGGGGGAGCAGCCAATCACCACCACAGCCCGAGACCAGGGGGGAGCAGCCAATCACCACCACACCCTGAGACCAGGGGGGAAGCAGCCAATCACCAACACAGCCCCGAGAACAGGGGGAGCAGCCAATCACCATCACAGCCCCGAGACCAGGGGGCAGCAGCCAATCACCACCACACCCTGAGACCAGGGGGAGCAGCCAATCACAACAGCCCCGAGACCAGGGGGGAGCAGCCAATCACAACCACAGTCCTGAGACCAGGGGGAGCAGCCAATCACCCCACAGCCCTGAGACCAGGGGGGAGCAGCCAATCACCACCACAGCCCCGAGACCAGGGGGGAGCAGCCAATCACCACCACAGCCCCGAGACCAGGGGGGAGCAGCCAATCACCCCACAGCCTCGAGACCAGGGGGAGCAGCCAATCACCACCACAGCCCCGAGACCAGGGGGGCAGCATCGAATCACCACCACATCCCTGAGACCAGGGGGAGCAGCCAATCACACAACAGCCCCGAGACCAGGGGGGAGCAGCCAATCACCCCCACAGCCCTGAGACCAGGGGGGAGCAGCCAATCACCACCACAGCCCTGAGACCAGGGGGGAGCAGCCAATCACCACCACAGCCCGAGACCAGGGGGGAGCAGCCAATCACCCCCACAGCCTCGAGACCAGGGGGGAGCAGCCAATCACCACCACAGCCCGAGACCAGGGGGGAGCAGCCAATCACCATCACAGCCCCGAGACCAGGGGGAGCAGCCAATCACCACCACAGCCCTGAGACCGGGGGCGGGGGAAGCAGCCAATCACAACCACAGCCCGAGACCAGGGGGGCAGCAGCCAATCACCATCACAGCTCCGAGACCAGGGGGGGAGCAGCCAATCACCCCCACAGCCCGAGACCAGGGGGGAGCAGCCAATCACCCCACAGCCCCAAGACCAGGGGGGAGCAGCCAATCACCACCACAGCCCCGAGACCAGGGGGAGCAGCCAATCACCACCACAGCTCCGAGACCAGGGGGAGCAGCCAATCACCACCACAGCCCCAGACCAGGGGGGAGCAGCCAATCACCACCACAGCCCCGAGACCAGGGGGAGCAGCCAATCACCACCACAGCCCGAGACCAGGGGGGGCAGCCAATCACCACCACAGCCCGAGACCAGGGGAGCAGCCAATCACCACCACAGCCCCGAGACCAGGGGGAGCAGCCAATCACCACCACAGCCCAGACCAGGGGAGCAGCCAATCACCACCACAGCCCGAGACCAGGGGAGCAGCCAATCACCACCACAGCCCGAGACCAGGGGGGAGCAGCCAATCACCACCACAGCCCGAGACCAGGGGGACAGCCAATCACCACCACAGCCCCGAGACCAGGGGGAGCAGCCAATCACCACCACAGTCCTGAACCAGGGGGAGCAGCCAATCACCACCACAGCCCCGAGACCGGGGGTGGGGGGGTTGACTCATGAATGCAGTTATGATAAGGGGCGGAGCATGCTGGGTCAGAGGGCGGAGCCTGAGAGGGTCAGAGGGCGGAGCCTGAGAGGGTCACAGGCTGTTCCCGCCCTCGGGTGCCTGTGACCTCTGGCCGCGACCTTCCGTTTTCCCGCCACCATTCCCGCCCCCGATCCCGGTGCTTCCTCTCACCACACAGCCGCCGCTGCCCGCACAGCACCAGGAGTCTTCCGCCGCCGGCAGCCGACACATAACGCAGCGCGACGGCCGCCATGACAGCCGCTGTAGGAGGAGGGCGGGGACTAATCTGCGCGAGTGACGTCATACCAGGTCACGAGACCGGAAGTGATAACTAGAAGCCTCAGCTGGAAGAAGCGACGGCAGCGGCAGGACAGGAAGGTGCGACACGTGACCTCCCCCCCACCCCCCCGGTGCGTCTGCGGATAGTGCCCCCCCCCCCGGTGTGTCTGCGGATAGTGCCCCCCCCCCGTTTCGGGTGCCCCCGGCCCTGCGGATAGTGCCCCCCTCCCCCGTGTGTCTGCGGATAGTGACCCCCCCGGTGCGTCTGCGGATAGTGACCCCCCCCCGGTGTGTCTCTGCGGATAGTGCCCCCCTCCCCCGGTGTGTTCTGCGGATAGTGCCCCCCCCCGTGTGTCTCTGCGGATAGTGACCCCCCCCCCCCCGGTGTGTCTCTGCGGATAGTGCCCCCCCCCCCCGGTGTCTCTTCTGCGGATAGTGCCCCCCCGGTGTGTCTCTGCGGATAGTGCCCCCCCCCCCCCGGTGTGTCCTGCGGATAGTGCCCCCCCCCCCGGTGTGTCTCGGATAGTGCCCCCCCCGGTGTGTCTCGCGGATAGTGACCCCCCCCCCGGTGTGTCTCTGCGATAGTGCCCCCCCCCCCGGTTGTGTCTCTGCGGATAGTGCCCCCCCCGGTGTGTCTCTGCGGATAGTGACCCCCCCCCCCCCCCGGTGTGTCTCTGCGGATAGTGCCCCCCCCCCCCGGTGTGTCTGCGGATAGTGCCCCCCCCCCCGGTGTGTCTCTGCGGATAGTGACCCCCCCCCGGTGTGTTCTGCGGATAGTGCCCCCCTCCCCCGGTGTGTCTGCGGATAGTGCCACCCCCCCCGGGGTGTCTCTGCGGATAGTGCCCCCCCGGTGTGTCCTCTGCGGTATCCCCCCGGTGTGTCTCTGCGGATAGTGACCCCCCCCCCGGTGTGTCTGCGGATAGTGCCCCCCCCCCCCCCGGTGTGTCTCTGCGGATAGTGCCCCCCCCGTGTGTCTCTGCGGATAGTGCCCCCCCCCCCCGGTGTGTCTCTGCGGATAGTGACCCCCCCCCCGGTTGCTCTGCGGATAGTGCCCCCCCCCCGGTGTGTCTCTGCGGATAGTGCCCCCCCCCCCCGGTGTGTCTCTGCGGATAGTGACCCCCCCCCGGTGTGTCTCTGCGGATAGTGCCCCCCCCCCGGTGTGTCCTGCGGATAGTGCCCCCCCCCCGGTGTGTCTCTGCGGATAGTGCCCCCCCCCGGTGTGTCTCTGCGGATAGTGACCCCCCCGGTGTGTCTCTGCGGATAGTGCCCCCCCCCGGTGTGTCTCTGCGGATAGTGACCCCCCCCGGTGTGTCTCTGCGGATAGTGACCCCCCCCGGTGTGCTCTGCGGATAGTGCCCACCCCCCCCGGTGTGTCTCTGCAGATAGTGACCCCCCCCGGTGTGTCTGCGGATAGTGCCCCCCCCGGTGTGTCTCTGCGGATAGTGTCCCCCCCCGGTTTTCTCTGCGATAGTGCCCCCCCCCCGGTGTGTCTCTGCGGATAGTGACCCCCCCCGGTTGTCTCGGGATGTGCCCCCGGTGTGTCTGCGATAGTGACCCCCCCGGTGTGTCTCTGCGGATAGTGCCCCCCCGGTGTGCTCTGCGGATGTGCCCCCCCGGTGTGTCTGCGGATAGTGCCCCCCCCGGTGTGTCTGCGGATAGTGACCCCCCCCCGGTGTGTCTGCGGATAGTGCCCCCCCCCCCGTGTGTCCTGCGGATAGTGCCCCCCGGTGTGTCTGCGGATAGTGACCCCCCCCGGTGTGTTCTCGCGGATAGTGCCCCCCCCCGGTGTGTCTCTGCGGATAGTGCCCCCCCCGGTGTGTCTTGCGGATAGTGCCCCCCCCCCGGTGTGTCTCTGCGGATAGTGACCCCCCCTCCCCCCCCCCCCCGGTGTGTCTCTGCGGATAGTGCCCCCCCCCCCCCGGTGTGTCTCTGCGGATAGTGCCCCCCCCGGTGTGTCTCTGCGGATAGTGACCCCCCCCCCGGTGTGTCTCTGCGGATAGTGCACCCCCCCCGGTGTGTCTCTGCGGATAGTGACCCCCCCCGGTGTGTCTCTGCGGATAGTGCCCCCCCCCCGGTGTCTCTGCGGATAGTGCCCCCCCCCGGTGTCTCTGCGGATAGTGCCCCCCCCCCGGTGTGTCTCTGCGGATAGTGCCCCCCCCCGGTGTGTCTCTGCGGATAGTGCCCCCCCCCCCGGTGTGTCTCTGCGGATAGTGCCCCCCCCCCCGGTGTGTCCTGCGGATAGTGACCCCCCCCCCCGGTGTGTCTGCGGATAGTGCCCCCCCTCCCCCGGTGTGTCTCTGCGGATAGTGCCCCCCCCCCCGGTGTGTCTCTGCGGATAGTGCCCCCCCCGGTGTGTCTCTGCGGATAGTGCCCCCCCCCCGGTGTGTCTGCGGATAGTGCCCCCCCCCCCGGTGTGTCTGCGGATAGTGCCCCCCCCCCCGTGTGTCTCTGCGGATAGTGCCCCCCCCCCGGTGTGTCTCTGCGGATAGTGACTCCCCGGTGTGTCTCTGCGGATAGTGACCCCCCCGGTGTGTCTCTGCGGATAGTGACCCCCCCCCCGGTGTGTCTCTGCGGATAGTGACCCCCCCGGTGTGTCGTTGCGGATCGTGACCCCCGTGTTGTGACCGTCGTGCATATCGCGTGTCTTTGCAGAATGGCTGCTCTGAAGGAACGTCTGCCATCCTGTCATCGTGCTCTTGTCACCTGGGATGGCGGCTGTTCTCCCGACGATCTGCAGGAGTTTGTGTCTCTGGTGCAGGTGACGGTGGCTCCTGGTGGGAGTGTGAACGTAGAGAATGTGGAGCGTCTGATGACGTGTAAGTAGCCGCCATTAAGCGCAGGGTTCCCTGGATGCACTCTGCCGCCCTCACGCGCCTTACCCCCCCCACGCGCTTTTCTCCCCCCTCACGTGCCTTACTCCCCCCCCTCACGCGCCTTACCCCCCCCCTCACGCGCCTTTCTCTCCCCCCCTCACGTGCCTTTCTCCCACCTTTTCCCCCCTCACGCGCCTTTCTCCCCATCACGCGCCTTTCTCCCGCCCTCACGCGCCTTTCTCCCCCCTCACGTGCCTTTCTCCCCCCTCATGCGCCTTTCTCCCCCTCACGTGCCTTTCTCCCACCTTTTCCCCCTCACGCGCCTTTCTCCCCCATCATGCGCCTTTCTCCCTCCCTCACACGCCTTTCTCCCCCTCACGCGCCTTTCTCCCCCCTCACGCGCTTTTCTCCCCCCCTCACGCGCTTTTCTCCCCCCTCACGCACCTTTCTCCCCCCCTCACGCACCTTTCTCCCCCCTCACGCGCCTTTCTCCCCCCCTCACGCGCCTTCTCCCCCCCTCATGCGCCGTTCTCCCCCCTCACGCGCCGTTCTCCCCCCCACGCGCCGTTCTCCCCCCTCACGCGCCTTCTCCCCCTCACGCGCCTTCTCCCCCTCACGCGCCTTTCTCCCCCCGCGGGCCTTTCTCCCCCTCGCGCGCCTTTCTCTCCCCTCGCGCGCCTTTCTCTCCCCTCGCGCGCCTTTCTCTCCCCTCGCGCGCCTTTCTCTCCCCTCGCGCGCCTTTTCTCCCCCCTCGCGCGCCTTTCTCTCCCCCCTCGCGCGCCTTTCTCTCCCCCCTCGCGCGCCTTTCTCCCCCCCTCGCGCGCCTTTCTCCCCCCCTCGCGCGCCTTTCTCCCCCCCTCGCGCGCCTTTCTCCCCCTCGCGCGCCTTTCTCCCCTCGCGCGCCTTTCTCCCCCCCTCGCGCCGTTCTCCCCCCCTCGCGCCGTTCTCCCCCCCTCGCGCCGTTCTCCCCCCTCGCGCGCCGTTCTCCCCCCCTCGCGCGCCTTTCTCCCCCTCGCGCGCCTTTCTCCCCCCTCGCGCGCCTTTTTCCCCCTCGGCGCCTTTCTCCCCCCTCGCGCGCCTTTCTCCCCCCTCGCCGCCTTTCTCCCCCCCTCGCGCGCCTTTCTCCCCCCCTCGCGCGCCTTTCTCCCCCCCTGCGCGCCTTTCTCCCCCCCTCGCGCGCCTTTCTCCCCCCCTCGCCGCTTCGCCTTTCTCGCCTCTCCCCTCGCGCGCCTTCTCCCCCTCGCGCGCCTTTCTCCGCCTCACTCATCTTCTTCCAGCATCTCACACAGACTCCAGCTTTGACCTCGTCCTCTTGGTCTGGGTCCGCGGATACTCCACCATCACAGCTCAGGTCTTCTGGCAGAAGTCGCTCGAATCTAAATGCCTGGCGGCACCGTGTGCTTCGGAGCCCGTAACCCTCATAGGTGAGCTGAAAGGTGAAGAACACAGCCATCTACTGGCCCATGTCCACTGACACCGCCTACATCCCACTATAGAGACCCTGCCCACTGACACCGCCCTACATCCCACTATAGAGACCCCGCCCACTGACACCGCCACTCCATCCTCACTATAGAGATTCCACCCACTGACACCGTCCACTCCATCCTCACTATACAGACCCGCCCACTGACACCGCCACTCCATCCTCACTATACAAGACCCCGCCCACTGACACTGCCACTCCATCCTCCTATAAACCCCTCCCACTGACACGCCACTCCATCCTCACTATAGAGACCCCGCCACTGACACCGCCACTCCATCCTCACTATACAAACCCGCCCACTGACACTGCCACTCCATCCTCCTATAGAGACCCTGCCCACTGACACCGCCACTCCATCCTCACTATAGAGACCCACCCACTGACACGCCACTCCATCCTCACTATACAACCCCGCCCACTGACACCGCCACTCCATCCTCACTATAGAGACCCCGCCCACTGACACGGACACTCCATCCTCACTATAGAGACCCAGCCCACTGACACCGCCACTCCATCCTTACTATAGAGCCCCGCCCACTGACACCGCCACTCCATCCTCACTATAGAGACCCCACCCACTGACACGCCACTCCACCTCATTATACAGACACCACCCATGACACTGCCACTCCATCCTCACTATAGAGACCCTGCCCACTGACACCGCCACTCCATCCTCACTATACAGACTCCGCCCACTGACCACGCCACTCCACCCTCATTATACAGACACCACCCACTGACACTGCCACTCCATCCTCACTATAGAGACCTGCCCACTGACACCGCCACTCCATCCTCACTATACAGACCCCGCCCACTGACCACGCCACTCCACCCTCATTATACAGACACCACCCACTGACACTGCCACTCCATCCTCACTATAGAGACCCCGCCCACTGACACCGCCACTCCATCCTCACTATAGAGACCCCACCCACTGACACCGCCCTCCACCCTCATTATACAGACACCACCCACTGACACTGCCACTCCATCCTCACTATAGAGACCCGCCCACTGATACCGCCACTCCATCCTCACTATACAGACCCCGACCACGCCACTCCACCCTCATTATACAGACACCACCCACTGACACTGCCACTCCATCCTCACTATAGAGACCCCGCCCACTGACACCGCCACTCCATCCTCACTATACAAACCCCGCCCACTGACACCGCCACTCCATCCTCGCTATAGAGACCCTGCCCACTGACACCGCCACTCCATCCTCACTATAGAGACCCCACCCACTGACACCACCACTCCATCCTTACTATAGAGACCCCGCCCACTGACACCGCCACTCCATCCTCACTATACAAACCCCGCCCACTGACACCGCCACTCCATCCTCACTATACAAACCCCGCCCACTGACACCGCCACTCCATCCTCGCTATAGAGACCCTGCCCACTGACACCACCACTCCATCCTCACTATAGAGACCCCACCCACTGACACCGCTACTCCATCCTCACTATACAGACCCGGCCCCTCCAATCTAATTGACCCTGTACTGACAGTATGTTGTCTCTGCAGCTGGCGCTGCTGCTCTCCGGTGT
>JARQOD010005913.1:0-45610 GCA_033576555.1 Oophaga sylvatica
AGCCAGGGCAGACATTTTGCTGTCTCTTACTGCAGCTCCAGACCGCCCACTTCCTCTGTCTAGCCAGGGGCAGACATTTTGCTGTCTCTTACTGCAGCTCCAGACCGCCCACTTCCTCATGTCTAGCCAGGGGCAGACATTTTATCAGCGTTTGATTATCTGAATGCAGGGAAGCACAGACAGCACGGAGTTCTACCTAGGAACAAAGAGATAAGGCAAGCATTAATAGACTTAAAGGTATGCCACACTAAACAATATCGCTAACGGGATCGCTAAAAAACGTCACTATTTAGCGATCCTGTTAGCGATGTTGTTCAGTGCGGCAGCTTCCAGCGACGAGCTTCCTGCTGTGATCTCGCTCGTCGCTGGAATCGCTCCGGACCCTATTTTCTCGTCGGCGCTCCCGCTGGGTAAGTATCTAATCGCTGTGTGGCACCTTTTCTTAGCGATTAGCGGTACTTTTGTACCGCTAAAGTCGTTAAGAAGATCGCTAACGGCGATAGCGTCGTTAACTATATCGCTAAATGTGGCCGCATTTAGCGATATAGAAACAATCCCGCTAGCGATCGCATTAGTATGCGTCGTTATTGTGATCGCTAGCGGGATTGTTTAGTGTGGCAGTACCTTTAATGTACTGCCACACTAAACAATCCCGCTAGCGATCACAATAACGACGCATACTAATGCGATCGCTAGCGGGATTGTTTCTATATCGCTAAATGCTGCCGCATTTAGCGATATAGTTAACGACGCTATCGCCGTTAGCGATCTTCTTAACGACTTTAGCGGTACAAAAGTACCGCTAAATCGCTAAGAAAAGGTGCCACACAGCGATTAGATACTTACCCAGCGGGAGCGCCGACGAGAAAATAGGGTCCGGAACGATTCCAGCGACGAGCGAGATCACAGCAGGAAGCTCGTCGCTGGAAGCTGCCGCACTGAACAACATCGCTAACAGGATCGCTAAATAGTGACGTTTTTTAGCGATCCCGTTAGCGATATTGTTTAGTGCGGCTTACCCTTTAAGAAGTAAAAAAAAAAGCTGTGTCCACTCTGCTCCCAGCCACTAACTCAAGAAAATCACCACTCCTGTGGTGAACTAGAACTCCCAGTATGCCATAGAAGCTGCTGTACATGCTGGGAGTTATAGTTCTCCTCAAAGGCATAAGGATAATAGTCAACCATGTGACATAAATGGCACCTATGGGATTGTAAAGGGAATATGATGGCTGATACACGCTGCTGGATCCACAGGCCGCATGTATCAGACATGTGCAGTATGATCTCAGCCAGGTGTGTGTGACTCTGAAATGCTGCTGCGTTTCAGGGTAAAATATTCTTTAAAAGTCGCCGAGGACTAAGGCCACACAGGTGACTAGTCACACAGGCGGGTCCCTGGTGGCTTCTCCCCATCCTCTCCCACTGAGGGACAGTTTTCTTCCTGCGTGCGTGTCCAGTCACAGACCAGTCATTGGCAGCAGAAGGGGAGAAGTCAGACATGTTTTTCTCTGTGACGCTGCAGCGTTTCAGAGACAAAGATACCTGGCTGAGATCGTACAGCCGGTGCCGGACACGTGCTGCCCATGGGTCACCCAGCAGGTATCAGCGGTCAGGGTCACTTTACCGGTATGTGTAGATGTTCAGTATTAGGCAGTGCTTTGGACACAGCACATGTCCGCTATATTGTACGGGGACATTTATCTTGCTGAGATTAGCATTTCCACAAGATAAATAGACATGGTGCGGTCTGTAAAGACGCACCGCATGTCTGGATACGCAGGTGATCCGCAGGCATCTGTGCACACATAGTGGACATGGGACTTCATGAAATCCCATCCACTATGCTGCAACATCTGGACTCTGCGGGTTGGATGCTGTGGATGTACGCAGCGTCCATCCCACAGCGAGCACTGACCGTGGGAACATACCCTAAAGTGTTTGTTCAGCGCTGCTTACTTCAGCATTGGGAGGCGAACAGAGTTGAAGACATAGTCTGCAGATACCTGACAGGACAGATGCTTGAATGGCCGCCATCATGGACATGTCTTGGTAAGCATGGTTTTACACACAATATCAGCACCACTCACTTCCCAATGTATAAATAAATGATGCTGGAGAAACCCTTTAACCCAGGATGGGCATTTAATTTTCCCAAAGGGCCACATAAGAGACCGTGACTGTTGAGGGTCGAACCAATAGACTGAAATTAATTCTACTCAATATTAAAATCAATATAATTATTGATAATTATATTATTAATTGTATCACTTAATATTGAGCAGAATTAAGTATGCTGACCCCTATATATCGTTTGAACCAGAGTACAGCTACGTCTATATATCGTATGAGCCCCCCAACAGCCTCCATATATACACTGCATGAGCCCCACACAGACTCCCTATATATACTGCATGAAGCCAACACAGCCTCCCTATATACTGCATGAGGCCCCCATAGCCTCCCATGTGCAGCACGACACCACCATAGCCTCCCCATGCCCACCCAAACATCCCATACACATGAAAAAAACACATACTCATGCCCACTGGGCTTTTTTATGCAGTATAAACTGACCTGCGATGCGTGCTTCAAATTCGCAACATGTCAGTTTTTCTTGCAGATATGCTAAATTTTCTGTAGCTATTTTTTGCTTCTATGGGAAAAATGTGCAATGTGGCAACTTTGGACCAAGCCGTAGCACTATGGAGAGCGCAGCTTCATCTTCATCATCTACGAGACCCCGCTCTGTGTGTAAAGTAGCAACTTTTCTTGGTGCTGCAACTAAGGCTGGAATCACACGAACGTATAACATCAGATACAAGAGCATTAGATATGATATGAGTTATCCCCATCATAGTTGTACTCCCTCCCCAGGTAATCACTCACATGTTTCTCCCGAGCGGCGGTTGGTCGGTGGAAGGCCCCTGCTATTAGCTCCGGACAGACCTGTGTGTAGTGCTTGTGATTGGCTAAACATTTCGGGAGAAGGAGGCTATGGTTGATGCTCAGACTCTAGGTCGTTTTATGTGGTGTGCGGACGATGCTGCATGGTGGACATCTCTGACTAGTTAGTGCCAGGCAGCGGCCACATGGAGCTTCCCACAGTTTTGTAGGCATGTGCCAGAGATAATAGCTTGGCAATCAGTGCTGCCTTCTGTGCCATAAGGATGCAGGACTGTGTCTGCCTACAGGGCCACCGCTCTGCAGCCATCATTGTTGTCTGTATGCCTGTGCCAGGCCGGCCATTGCCATTAATGATCCTTGTTCTGGATTCTTCTGTGAGGTTCTTGTGTGTGCGGTGATGGCGCTGACATCCTTTTGTTTGGACCACTTTTTTTCTATTTACCTAAGTTAAAATGTCCACTATGGTGCTCAGTTTTACAGAATAGATATAAATCTGTATGAACCAGATTTTGTCTACTGATTTTAAAAATTGACTATGGGGGGCGCCATTTTGCAGTTTGCCTCAGGCAGCAGAGGCTAGGTTCACCCCTGTTGCCACCCACCTCTGTTATGGAAAAAGTTGCCATGGTTTACAATTTGTAGCATGGGCATACCCACCGTGGGGCAGGGGGGGCAGCCGCCCCCCCTAGGAGCAGGGGAGCGCTGTGCCAAATATCAAGATGAGGCCATCATGATGATGATCCATCCATCAGCGATCAGCATCAGCCCGTGACACCGGCCCTTTAAAAGGTTCTTTTGGGCCCTGGCTGCGCCTGCGACGCACAGAGAGGGTCGGGAATCGGCCCAGGATTAGGGGGTTAAGAATGTCTTGACGTTATACGTTATAATTATAAGCCTCCTTATCCTTTCTTTGGTGTTTCATTTTTTTAGGCCATTGCATCCTGCAGTATAGAGGCAGATTATGTCCCAATGAGCCAGCTAAGAGATATCCCAGAGAGTGATCAAATAGTCGCAGGAAGCCAGCAAACCGTTGTCCCGTTAACCCAGGAAAGAGATGACCTCACAAGTAGCCAGAAGAGAGGTGAGTTGATCTATAAAGTGTTAGTGAATATTGCATTTGACACCACAACCTCATTATTTTTTTTCCATTACCTTTCATTACCTACAATGGATGGGCTGCTCCGCGCTCCTTGGAGCTGCACCTGACACACTCTCTGCTTACTTCCGTGGCCGCCAGCTGTCAGGACAGAGACGATGAATGAATACAGTCACTCACACTCCAGGCATGTGCAGTGAGCTTGGAGTGTCAGTGGCTGTATATATTCATTTTCTCCATCCTGACAGCCGGTGGCCACGGAAGTAAGCAGAGTGTGAGTCGGGTGCAGTGACGAGGACCGAGGAGCAGCACATTCATCGTAAGTAATGACAGAACCCCTTTAATGTATTTCAGCAGCTAGCACTTCATCAGAAGATGCACATAGGAAGCATGTGAGGATAGCGGAGGAGGAAGTCTACACCATAACTGTAAGAGCCTGCCTACATATATGTCTATTTTCTTATAGGTGGGTTTACACACTTCAGTGATTAGGCAATCATTCTTTATCATATCAATGGTTGCGCCAAAATCATGGACCTATCATTCCACTTCTGCTCGGCCACAAACCTGGCACTGAACGATTTATCACTTAAACGTTGTCTGTTGTCTTGCAGCCTGGGGTACAACTAATGACTTCTAAGCAATAAATCATTCCATGCCTTGTTTGTGGCTATGTACAAATGAACAGTATGTCCACAATTTCACAACAACCGCTAATCCGCCACGTGTGCACAGCAAATAACTAATCACATAGGGAATTAATGGAAAACGGGTCCGCGGCGGAAATTCCGCACGCGGATCTGAGTGATAAATCCGCCAACAGTGTCACCAGCAAAGCACCCCCACATCATCACACCTCCTCCTCCATGCTTCACGGTGGGAACCAGACATGTAGAGTCCATCCGTTCACCTTTTCTGCGTGCAAAGCAGAAATCAAAGCAAAAGGTGGCTACTTTGAAGAACCTAGAATATAAGACATATTTTCAGTTGTTTCACACTTTTTTGTAAAGTGTAATGTATAATTCCACATGTGTTAATTCATAGTTTTGATGCCTTCAGTGTGATTCTACAATTTTCATAGTCATGAAAATACAGAACAATCTTTGAATGAGAAGGTGTGTCCAAACTTTTGGTCTGTACTGTGTATAATATATATATATTACATATATATATATATATAATGTGTGTGTGTTTGCACAAAGTTTGAGAAGTATTCATCATTAATCACAAGGCCATATTGACTCAGCAGCCTCCTTATCCTTTCTTTGGTGTTTCATTTTTTTAGGCCACTGCATCCTGCAGTATGAAGGCAGATTATGTCCCAATGAGCCAGCTAAGAGATATCCCAGAGAGTGATAAAATAGTCGCAGGAAGCCAGCAAAGCGTTGTCCCGTTAACCCAGGAAAGAGATGACCTCACAAGTAGCCAGAAGAGAGGTGAGTTAATCTGTAAAGTGTTAGTGAATATTGCATTTGACACCACAACCTCATTATTTTTTTTCCATTACCTTTCATTACCTACAATGGATGGGCTGCTCCGCGCTCCTTGGCGCTGCACCTGACACTCTCTGCTTACTTCCGTGACCGCCAGCTGTCAGGACAGAGACGATGAATGAATACAGTCACTCACACTCCAGGCATGTGCAGTGAGCTTGGAGTGTCAGTGGCTGTATATATTCATTTTCTCCGTCCTGACAGCCGGTGGCCACGGAAGTAAGCAGAGTGTGAGTCGGGTGCAGTGACGAGGACCGAGGAGCAGCACATTCATCGTAAGTAATGACAGAACCCCTTTAATGTATTTCAGCTGCTAGCACTTCATCAGAAGATGCACATAGGAATCATGTGAGGATAGCGGAGGAGGAAGTCTACACCATAACTGTAAGAGCCTGCCTACATATATGTCTATTTTCCTATAGGTGGGTTTACACACTTCAGTGATTAGGCAATCATTGTTTATCATATCAGTGGTTGCTCCAAAATCATGGACCTATCATTCCACTTCTGCTCGGCCACAAACCTGGCACTGAACGATTTATCACTTAAACGTTGTCTGTTGTCTTGCAGCCTGGGGTACAACTAATGACTTCTAAGCAATAAATCATTCCATGCCTTGGTTGTGGCTATGTACAAATGAACAGTATGTCCACAATTTCACAACAACTGCTAATCTGATGAACAATGATTGTCCAATCATTGAATTGTGAATACCCACTCCTCCATACTCTTCGTGCTTGTTTACACACTTAGGGCACCGTCTCACATAGCGAGATCGCTATCGAGATCGCTGCTGAGTCACAAGTTTTGTGACGCCACAGCGATCTCAGCAGCGATCTCGCTATGTCTGACACGTATCAGCGATCAGGCCCCTGTTGTGAATCGCTGGTCGTGTCAGAAATGCCTGGACTTTCTTTTGATCGCTGGTCTCCCTCTTGCCAGCACGCATCGCTGCGTGTGGCAGGCAGGAGACCAGCGATCAGCTGTTAACCAAGGTACACATCGGGTTTCCAGGTGCGGGAATGTGCCTGGAAACCTGATGTGTATGTTGGATACCAGCTTCCTGCATCAGCGGGCTGGTATCCAATGTACACTGCGGGTAACTAAGCGACGTTACCCGCAGTGTCACTGTCCTGATCGCTGCCTGTTTGGCAGCTCACCAGCGATCATGTAGAGACACACCAGCGATCCTGACAAGTTCATATCGTTGTCAGGATCGCTGGTGCGTCGCTATGTGAGACGGGGCCCTAAAGGGAATCTGTCACCCTAAATTGGCGGGATATTTAAATGATGGCAGTCAGGTCAGATGGGCGGTGTTTTGTGTACTTGCCTTAACATGTTGTTCACCGCTGTCTCCATTATTTCTGGGAATTGTAGTCGTTGCCCTCCATATAACGCGCCTGTGCATTGCAATCTTGAATTGCGCACGTGCAGTATGCTTTGCCCTCAGATTGCAATGCGCAGGCGCGTTATATGGAGGGCAACGACTACAATTCCCAGAAATAATGGAGACAGCGGCGAACAACATGTTAAGGCAAGTACATAAAACACCGCCCATCTGACCTGACTGCCATCATTTAAATATGCCGCCAATTTAGGGTGACAGATTCCCTTTAAATGGTTGTTCCTTGATTGTTGGTCAGATCTGTGGTTGTAGTGACTTTGTGGACATATTGTTCCATTTGTACACGGCCACAAACCTGGCACTGAATGTCCACAATTTTGCTGAAACCACAGATCTGCCGAACAATCAGTGAAGCATGTAAAGAGGGTCGTAATCATGCTCAATTTTTTTTAGGTCTTAGGTCGGCAGCACTACAAAATATTAAAAATTATACGGGATGCCCTGGAAGCGATGCCACCTGATGTTTGGTTCCTTCCAGCCAATGTCTCCACTCTTCAAAGGCCCACTTCATGGCCAATAACTCCCGATTACCCACGTCATAATTACGTTCAGTTGGAGAAAATTTTCTAGAGAAAAAGGCACAAGGGTTACTCTTAGAGGTCTCTGGATCTCTTTGCGACAAAACGGCACCTGCCCCAATTTCAGAGGCATCAACCTCCACCTGAAACGGTAGAGAAACATCAGGCTGCCGGAGGCAGTGGTCCCGGTTAGCTGGATCTGAACTCTGATTGAACTCTAGGGACCACTGGTAGAACGGACGCTCCCATGCGCCCATAGAAAGTGCCCTCGGGTCGCCCAGAGAAGTGATCTCAACAGGATCGGGTTCCGGCGTCCGTTTCGCCGGATCTGCCCCCCGTTCGCCGTGACACTTTCGGGCCCGCCGCGGCCGAACCGTCGCCGCGACCGGCTCGGGACCGCCTCGGCGGCCTCCCCCGGGCCGGCCCAGACGAGGCGCCGCCTTTCGCGCGCAAATCCGGCGAAGCGAAATTTTCGGACTCTGCCCGCCCACCACACCTGTGGTCCCTGGTCGTTCTGCAGTTCCGTCCTCCGCAGGCAGATGGCTCCCGGACTCCAGAAATCAAAATTGCTACCGACGAACAACCAACAGATGGCAGCGTTACACAAGCAATATCGACCTCCGTCAAGCCTGTGCATGTGTAGGTGATGGGGGGAGACCCCCGCCCAGCGAGCGTAGGAGCTACAAACGACCAGCAGATGGCGGTGCGGGCTCTTAAAATTCGATCTGTGAAGAAAAAGTCACTCTGACTGATTTTTGCAGCGCAGTGGAATGTTAATGAGTAGGAATCCTTAGTGATGCCACCGCAGCATATACGCTCCACTGCCACGAAAAAAATGACTTTTTTGTCACAGAATTTTAATTTAATGTAAAGCGCTGCGGAATATGTTGGCGCTATATAAATGAAGATTATTATTTTTTTATTATTTTATTATTATTACATATAATATATTATTATTATATTAATATTATAATTTATTATTATTATATTAATATTATTTTATCATTTTTTTATTATTTAATTTTTAATTTTTATTATTTATTATTGTGTGCCTTAGGATCAGGCTGACCGTGTAAAAAAAATACTTAAAAGCACCCCCAAATCACTAGAACGGGGACGTGTAAGGCTGGGGGGCGGTTTATCAATTCACCCCACCGCCCCCCTCCCGTGCTGGCTGGGGGAGAGAGGGGGTGTCGCTGTGCGTCGGGAGGCACATCATGTGGCCGGCTAACATGGAGGGGCGGGCAGGGAGCTGTGTGACGCAGAACGGAGGCTTGTCACTCATCTCCCTGGCCGTCTGCTGTGTGGCCGGGGGCGGGGCCAGTGTGCCGGGAGACTGTTCATGTGCCTGGATGCATGGTACAAGGGAGGAGGGGCGGGCAGGGAGCTGTGTGACGCAGAACGGAGGCTTGTCACTCATCTCCCTGGCCGTCTGCTGTGTGGCCGGGAGCGGGGCCAGTGTGTTGGGAGGCCGGGAGATAGTTCATGTGCCTGGATGCATGGTACAAGGGAGGAGGGGCGGGCAGGGAGCTGTGTGACGCAGAACGGAGGCTTGTCACTCATCTCCCTGGCCGTCTGCTGCGTGCCGGGGGCGGGGCCAGTGTGCTGGGAGGCCGGGTGCCTGGCCTGGATGCATGTTACAAGGGAGGAGGGGCGGGCAGGGAGCTGTGTGACGCAGAACGGAGGCTTGTCACTCATCTCCCTGGCCGTCTGCTGTGTGGCCGGGGGCGGGGCCAGTGTGCTGGGAGGCCGGGTGCCTGGATGCATGGTACAAGGGAGGAGGGGCGGGCAGGGAGCTGTGTGACGCAGCACGGAGGCTTGTCACTCATCTCCCTGGCCGTCTGCTGTGTGGCCGGGGGCGGGGCCAGTGTACTGGGAGGCCGGGAGAATAGTTCATGTGCCTGGATGCATGGTACAGGGAGGAGGGCGGGCAGGAAGCTGTGATGAACGCAGAGCGGAGGCTTGCTCACTCATCTCCCTGGCCGTCTGCTGTGTGGCCGGGGGCGGGGCCAGTGTGCTGGGAGGCGGGTGCCTGGCCTGGATGCATGGTACAAGGGAGGAGGGGCGGGCAGGGAGCTGTGTGACGCAGCACGGAGGCTTGTCACTCATCTCCCTGGCCGTCTGCTGTGTGGCCGGGGCGGGGGCCAGTGTACTGGGAGGCCGGGTGCCTGGATGCATGGTACAAGGGAGGAGGGGCGGGCAGGGAGCTGTGTGACGCTTGGTTCAGCGCGGGGAATTTGGAAGTTGGCAGCCACTGGACGGTGAGTCGGTTCCAACCTCTGGGCATCGGCACTACATAGCTTCTGTATGCGGCCAGCTGTGGGGTGCACAGCGGGGATACAGGCTGTCTCTGTGGGGTGGAGGGAGCGCTCAGCACAGTGTATGGGGTCAGTGGTGTGGGGCACAGCGGGGATACAGGCTGTCTCTGTGGGGTGGAGGGAGAGCTCAGCACAGTGTATGGGTCAGTGGTGTGGGGTACAGCGGGGATACAGGCTGTCTCTGTTGGTGGAGGGGGAGCTCAGCACAGTGTATGGGGTCAGTAGTGGGGGGCACAGCGGGGATACAGGCTGTCTCTGTGGGGTGGAGGGAGAGCTCAGCACAGTGTATAGGGTCAGTAGTGGGTGGCACAGCGGGGATACAGGCTGTCTCTGTGGGGTGGAGGGAGAGCTCAGCACAGTGTATGGGGTCAGTGGTGTGGGGCACAGCGGGGATACAGGCTGTCTCTGTGGGGTGGAGGGAGAGCTCAGCACAGTGTATGGGGTCAGTGGTGTGGGGCACAGCGGGGATACAGGCTGTCTCTGTGGGGTGGAGGGAGAGCTCAGCACAGTGTATATGGGGTCAGTAGTGGGGGGCACAGTGGGGATACAGGCTGTCTCTGTGGGGTGGAGGGGAAGCTCAGCACAGTGTATGGGGTCAGTAGTGGGGCGCACAGCGGGGATACAGGCTGTCTCTGTGGGGTGGAGGGAGAGCTCAGCACAGTGTATGGGGTCAGTAGTGGGGGGCACAGCGGGGATACAGGCTGTCTCTGTGGGGTGGAGGGGAAGCTCAGCACAGTGTATGGGGTCAGTAGTGGGGGGCACTGCGGGGATACAGGCTGTCTCTGTGGGGTGGAGGGAGAGCTCAGCACAGTGTATGGGGTCAGTAGTGGGGGCACAGCGGGGATACAGGCTGTCTCTGTGGGGTGGAGGGAGAGCTCAGCACAGTGTGTGGGGTCAGTAGTGGGGGGCACAGTGGGGATACAGGCTGTCTCTGTGGGGTGGAGGGAGAGCTCAGCACAGTGTATGGGGTCAGCTGTGGGGGGCACTGCAGGGATACAGGCTTGCTCTATAGGGGGTTGTTAGGGGGTGTCTGTTATCACTCTGCTGTGTACACTATTCATTAGTTTTTTTTCTTTCCCTGTTTCTCTTTAGGTAACAAGAGTAAAGGTACTGTCACACTAAGCGATCGCACCAGCGATCACGACAAGGACACGACCTGGCGAGATCTTTGGTGTGATCGTTATATGGTCGCTAGTTAGCTTCCTAACACAAAGATCTCATCAGAGATCAGCGATCTGTATAACGTCCTCTGCAGTCCTTGGGAAAACCTAGTCCCGCCTGCGCCGCTGGTAAAGTTGTTCATAAAGGGTGTCACACTCAGCGATTCAGGCCCACCAGCAGGACACCAACGACCAAAAAATGGCTCAGAACATTCATGAGCGATCAGCGACATCGCAGCGGGGGCCACATCGCCGCTACATGTCACACACAGCGACGTCACTAACGAGATCGCTTCTGCGTCATAAAATCGCTGACGCTTAAGCGATCTCGCTAACGATCTCGCTTAGTGTGACAGTACCTTAACCCACTGGTAACACTTGAGGCAGATGCCCCCGCCACTCGCTGTGCCTGCTGGGAATATACACTCATGGATGAAGACCTATTTAATTTACTAATGGCACTTAAATTTAAAATAATTTTACAATTCAATTTTTTCTTTTTTTTTTTTTTTCAACTAGGTGGTTTTCTTCATTCAAAGAGACCCTGCTCTCCGCCTCTTCAGGTAAGTAAAAATCCATGAATGTACAGTTTAAGTAGCTGTCATGACACATGTACATACATGTATGTGTATACATGTATATACAGTCAGCTGTCATGACACTTGGGAAGTCACACCAGGGGACTGTGTGGCTATGTAGTCCTCTACAGCGCCACACAGCCTCCCACAGCGCCAGCGCCTCCTCCATCCTCTGAAAGCTTCCCACTGTCCCCTCCATCATCTGACAGGGCCCTGCAGCCTTCCCCTAGGCTCCCCCAGGCCCCTGCAGCCTTCCCACAGACCCCCACTGCCACCACTCCATGATAATGTGGCAAGGCTGGCCACTTCATCCTTGGCTTGGGTAATTAAAAATACATGTATGTATAGTCTAAGGAGATGAGGGAGGGGTGATGCAAGAGTTAGTCTGTAAGATATTAGCCAGTTTTTAGTTTGTGCCCACTGTTTGTTTTTTTTAGTTTTTTTTTTTTTGCATAAATCGCCTGTCCCCGCATTTATTGTGTCCTTTTTTTTATAGTTGCGTTTTCCAGTTGACAGCCATTCTAATCAGCTGGAAAATGCAGCAGTGAAAAAAAAATGCACCACAAATGCATGGCAGTGATTTTGAAACATCTGCGTTTTTGTGACTGAAGAAAGCAGCACAAAAAATATGCGCAGTGGGCACAGAGGGGAGAGTGTAAGGCTGTCACCTGTAGACTGCTCTGCAGTCTGAATTGCTCTGCAGTCTTTGTGAATTGCAGTAGTTAAATGGAATTTATTTTGCCTATTAGGGGTTAGCTTCTGCGGTTCCTCAGTCAGATGGGTGTGTCAGCTGACCAGGCACCATTACCCCTCTTCTGTTAATGGTGAAAGAGTTAATGCTCTGCAAAGACTGCTATGTAGATGCCATGTGCTGGCATACGTTTTTATATCCCTGATCACAGCACCATGGGCATGAAATTAATTGTATTAAAACATAACTTGAACTCAGAGGACTGAGTCTAGGAGTGTAAACTTTTGAAACAGTGCAGGAATGAGTTTGTCGCATGGATTTGTGTTTAACTCAATTAAGGAATTTTCTCCTCAGACCTTGTGGGGGCATCAGTACACAGAACCAATAAATCTGTCACACTCCTTATCTATGAACTGTTGGATTGTTTATGACCACAACAGTGCATCCCTGTCCCACAGTTATAGTTCAGCAAAATATCACTTGTCTATCTATTGAATTACTTAATTGTTGTCTATTTATTATGTTGTTCAGAATTTGTGTTCTATGACTGATAAATTGCAATCTTTCCAGACTACTCAGGAGTCTTTGTTACCATCTTATCAGTTAGCCATCAAAAGGGATCAACCATTGAGGACTCTCATTTCTACATATTTTTCTATCTACTGGCTAACACAGCACAAAGATATCTTTCCTGTATCTAAAGGGTATGCCACACTGAACAATATCGCTAACGGGATCGCTAAAAAACGTCACTATTTAGCGATCCCGTTAGCGATGTTGTTCAGTGCGGCATCTGCCAGCGACGAGCTTCCTGCTGTGATCTCGCTCGTCGCTGGAATCGTTCCGGACCCTATTTTCTCGTCGGCGCTCCCGCTGGGTAAGTATATATCGCTAGTGTGGCACCTTTTCTTAGCGATTTAGCGGTACTTTTGTACCGCTAAAGTCGTTAAGAAGATCGCTAACGGCGATAGCGTCGTTAACTATATCGCTAAATGTGGCCGCACTTAGCGATATAGAAACAATCCCGCTAGCGATCGCATTAGTATGCGTCGTTATCGTGATCGCTAGCGGATTGTTTAGTGTGGCAGTACCTTTAGTGCTAGTACAAACACTTAAACAGTAAAATAACAGCTTTATTAGAGAAAAAATAACAACAATATAACTATTAACTGTTCATTTGCACACATATAAAACTAATATATAAAGTGAATAAACACACAAAGAACAGTGGACCAGAAACATGAACAAAGCCAATGAAAGATATTACGTCTCAAGCCATGTACAATCCGCCCCTTCTCCAAAATTGCTTCTTCAGACTCCGTAATCAAAAAGCAGTTCTGTCCCTGGCCTCAGCACTTTGTTTGCATAAAAGAGAATTATTGAGGTATCTCCACATTCCAGCACCTTTGGCTTGAGATTGTGAACCTTCCCTGAATGATTTATCATGCGTCCAAAAGCTAACGGCATGTCAGGGTGGCAATCGCAAGGCGCTTTGGTTGCATTAATGCATAATTTTTGTCCTTTATGTGTAAAGAAGTACAAATATGACATTCCTGTCACTAATCTCTGCAAGTCTTCCCCTTTTTTAGCGTCAATGAGTTCTCCATGATAATCACAGACCACATCTCCCTCTTCAAAAACACGGGTGGTCTTCACTGTATTCCCACCTTTGCTGATGTCCTCTGTTATAACTAGTCCACTCCATCTCTGCGTCCTCACAAGCTCTTTCAGCTCTAAAGCTTTTTGTGTCCTTTGCGTTTGGGGTTTCCAAGCATGTACCACTTCTTCTATGGTTGGTATATTGGTTTCCCAACCCTGTTCTTTCACATACTTTGACAATTGGTTTTTGCTGGGGGGTTTCCTGAAAAATTCTAAATACAAAAAAAAATTAGAATAAACCGCACACATACTGTATATTTTTTGCTTTATAAGATGCACCCAAATTTAATGAAGGGAAAAAAAGAATGAATTTTTAATGTTATATGTGACCTGTCTTCTAATGCCATTGTCTCTTATAATCAGTATATATGTCCCTCATCCTTGTACATGTTCCCCATCCTGGTATATATATATGCGTTCCCTCAAAACACATGTTCAGAGCGGCCTATCACGCTCCCTAATCAAAGTCTTTATATGTTGCCATTCACTATCTTTCTATCCCCCACTTCCTCAAGATGGCTGGACCATCATTGTATATACACACCTGTTTTTGTCTCCCCACCACCCCACCTTATTGTAGATTGTAAGCTCTCACAAGCAGGGCTGTTGTATTTTGCTTTAATTTATTGTAATACTGTTAACACTGTTACTTATGACAGTTGTTTCAAACTGTTAAACTCTAAAGCGCTGCAGAATATGTTGACGCTATATAAATATATTATATGTTCCCCATCCTGGTATACATTTCTACTATCCTGTATATATGGTAAATACATGCGCTTGTGTTCAGACTGCCAGAAAATGGCCGCAGTGGTGGCCAATGTGCAGGCGGTTATATGCGGCCACTTTCTTGAATTCTGGACACAGCATGTGTTGCCTTTCGGCAATTCATGCTGGGATATGGATAATGTTGGTGCCCATCAGAAAGTGCCGCAATACCCCCAAATTAAGATTTTTTTTTTTTTTGATTTTTTTTAAATTCGGATTTTAAGACTCATCCATGTTTTCCCTCCAATTTGGGAGAAAGAAAAGTGAGTCTTAAAATCCCAAAAATATGGTCATTTCTGTAAGCATAGGCCTGCAACACGGTGTCATCTACTGCACATAGATTGGAAATGAAAAGAAAAAGTGATGGAAAAAAACCTTAAACTTACTAGCAGCATCTTCTCCTCTTATTCTTTTCTGAGTACCGAGCCATTTATTTCGCATAAACTTTGCATGTTTCAGGTTGACTTCTTTACATTGCTTTATTGATGGTGGTGAATAACTGATTGCTACAGGGTACTTTTCCGTCAGCCTCTGGTACAAGAAATTGCGTGGACCCTCACTTTCCTCGCTGCTGCTCTCTCCCTCGTCACTTTGGCACTCTCTGCTCTGACCTTCACTGCTGGTCCTCACCCTCTTGGCGACAGTTCTGTGAAAATGAGAGTTAAATTAAAGGGGTTTTTCAATGACATTTATGATTGGAAACCTATTTGAATGCCTCTCTTGACATTAGCATATGGTGTATTTTCAAAATGAGTATGGTGGAAAAAAAATTACAAGGAATAATCAAGACCATTGAACTCAATTACAGTCATTTCTCAAATCTGGTAGTGGCATTTTGACACTTGACAAAAATGGGAAAAATCTCATAAATGACTAAGTCCCAAGGACTCATTCTGAAAATCCTCCACAGGGCCCTGGAAGTGTTTCAGGTACAACTTCTGAGCTTTCCCCCGCCTGGAAGTCTGAAAAAAAAGACTAAGTCCCAAAAAACGCCTTTTTGCAAAAATAAAGTTTACGTTTTTTACACCGTAAAATCGGGCATCCTGCAGCAAATGGGAGTGTATCCGCATGCATGGTTGTATCCACCGCGCAACGAGTTGGTGGGGCTGTTTGTGTATTTGGTTAGTGCTCTTACCCAGATGTTTCTACTTCCTTTTCCTTCATTTCAGCAGCAGATGGAAGGAAGAGAGACACACTAGTCATTACTAGTGGGTAGGCGGAGCCCAGATAGGATTGACACCTCAGATTAAAAAGAGTGTTGACCGGCCCCTCCAGCTCGGGCTCCTCCTACTCCTGCTTCTCCAGTCTAAAATTTGAGGTCTCAGAGGATAGTCGCTGCTGGAAGCAGCTCCTCAGAAGATTTTTTTATTTTCATCGGACAAGAGACTTGGATCACCAGAAGTGGTCTTGAGGTCTCAGGGGTCTCAGCGCTGCTGGACCCCCACCTCTCCCTTGGCGGATCTGTATTACCCTGTATGGTGGTCCCTGCAGAACCCTGCCGGCCCTGGGGGATGAGGATGGCTTCCCTGGCGGGGACGCAAACCGCGCATCTGGGGTCACTGCGTTCCCCGCCCTGGGGGGAAGCGATGGGCACAGCGCCACAAACCCCTGGGGGTCCCTGTGGCGCTCAGCTGGTGAGTACTCCACATTTTTAATAATGTTTGTGAGTGCTTCAGCGGCTGCTGCGGCAGCCGCTGTTACATGTATACATGGCAGGTGACTAGTGTTTTTGTTCGCAAGTGGATGCCTGCAGGACATAGGAGCGGGGAGAGAGGAGTTGGTGGGGCTGTTTGTGTATTTGGTTAGTGCTCTTACCCAGATGTTTCTCCTTCCTTTTCCTTCATTTTCATCAATTTTTTCATTCCCTCAACCAAATCTGAGGTGAGAATCTGTTGCTTAAGGTCCATGTAATGCACATAGTTATCCGTGATGGATCTATTGTCCTTTGGCATATGATCTGCCCAATGCTCATAAGCAGACATTGCCACTTGCCATGTCACAAGGGGCAAGTTGAACCTGAGAAGAAAAATTGTTAGTATGGATAAAGGCCCATTTACATGCAGAAATAATTGTTCAAAGATTATTCAGCAGATCTCTGCTTGCAGTGAAATCATTAATGTATTGTTCCATTTATACATGGCCACAAACCTGCCACTGATTGTCCACAATTTTGCTGCACTCACAGATCTGCCAAACACTCTTTGAACAATTGCCTGTTTTTAAAGGGCCCCTAAGACTATATTGAAAATTTGTCCATACAATCGAAAATACAAATTAGTGTCATGTATAGTGTACAGTTCCTATAGCGTCTTGTGCTTGGGTGCGAGGAAAACACAGAAGACATAGGTTGAAATGAAATGACTTGTATTACTTCATACAAGCATGCTGAAAAGTTCACACAGTTTGCAGGAACAGCGACAGGAGACACAGCAGGCCAGAGTAACTTCAAGCACTACAATAAATCTCCAAAGCAGGTTCAGGATCTCTTCTCTGTACTGTAATTCCTCTGCAAACATGGATTCACCAAACAGTGGGTTTCCAGAGTCCAAAAGTGTTCCAAGGTTCCTCAGTAGGGAATAGCTGGAGTACAAGTCCAAGGCTTCCAGGAGTCAGGTCACAGACTGACTGAGGCTTGATTCAGGAGCACTGATTGTTCAGCTGAGGCTGCTTAAGAAGCAAGAGGGAAGAATCAGGGCGGGAACATGAAAACTGGAAACTCCATATTAACTGAGGGCAAGAGCTGCAGAAAGACAGAAAGCAAAATGGCCGACGAAAAACTGAGTTTCAAGGAACATGTCAACAGAGACAAAGAACTTTACATTACTCCCCCCTTAGGGACAACCTCCGGATGACCTCAGACCAGGCTTGTCAGGGTACCTCTGATGAAAATGGCGGAGCAGGCGAGGAGCATTTACATTATTGACTGGTTCCCATGAGTTGTCCTCCACTGGGTAGCCCTGCCATTTAATCAAATATTGCAACTGATTTCTGTACAACCTGGAATCTAGAATCCTTTCCACCATAAATTCTTCCTGACCATCGACCAGCACTGGGTCAGGGTGTGATGAAACGGTGCACACACACGACGGCTGCTGCCGTCCGACCCGGTAAACTGTAGGGATTTATAATTATCCCACTTCCACTTAGGAACGTGCAGCTCTCTGGCGCCCCCCTTACCCTCAGGTCAGTCAGGGAACTGCACCTAGGATAATCAGTCGCCAGACTGGTCACTTGGATGTGTGCTGGCTATTGTGCACGCTGCAGTGAGGGAATTATAATTACTCCGAGCCGCAGCCGGGTAATACACTTATAATACCCGCTCCGTCACTGCCAACGCCACCCCATATGTCAACACTTAACACCCCCTTCTTTTAAGCTGCCACCAGCTACGGTTTTTCTTACTGAACAATTTATCAAGAGGGTCCGTAGCAACCCCAAAACAGTAGCGTAGTACTTCAGGCACGTGCAAATTCGTTTATAGAGCAGGAGAAACAAACTAATAAATTTATAGATTTATTCCTTAAAAAGACAGGCAGTGCTTATACAATATAAAAAAAGATGGAACAAACTGAGGCAATATAGTTATGTACAAATGCAGTTATAAAATAAAACGGGATTAAGAATGAAAGACTCACATGATAGTTAGATCATTTACAGGCAAGCCAGGCTGGGGGGAGGAGCCACACGTCATAGTTCATTTGCAGATCTCTTAGTCAGGACATCACAGCATGGACTCCCCAGGGGGGGCTCACTGCCAGACTTATACCTGGGACTGCTGACCTCACGAAAAGGGGAGGGTTTCTCTGGCCACCTCCCGGGACAGAAGTGTATGATTTGAGCTCTGAAATATCATAAGGTCCATCCCTCGTCCTGTGAACCTAGCAGAATAACGGCAGACCTATCAATGATCTTACTTTAAAATGACGGTTCCAATGAACCCAAACTTGGATGAGCTAGTTTGTGGGGGATCCGAGGATTCCATTTCTCGGGTTCTGTTGGAGTTACGGGTTCACCAGTACCACGGGAATGATGCCTGTCAGGCGCATGTTTCACAACAGTACTTTCGTGTTTCTAGCGAACGCTCCCACCGTGTGATAACCAAAACAGAATGAATTCTCCAAAATGGCTGCTACAGGAAGAAAGCACATGTGCAGACAATGGAGGACCCCTGCGGTGAAGCGGCAAAACTTCCAGCACTGGTAGCTCAGGTTACACTGAGCTTGACTGCAGGTTGGGAGGGGGAAGGGAAGCGTGAGCTGCAGAGAAAAGGAGGGAGGGGTAACTTTGCCCTGTGCTTGCAAACGGTGGGGGTTGTAGTACTATGGGGAACATTCTGGAAACAGCACAAGAAATGAAGCTAGTAGTATCATCACACCTCCCCCCCTTAGAGGGCGCTATGGAGGCATGTCCTCTCGGTAATCCGCCATGCGCACCTCAGCGGGTTCGCCACGTCGGGACAACCCATCAGCATTCCCATGATCACTGCCTTTCTTGTGTTGTACGGCAAAATCATACTGCTGCAGGGCAAGGCTCCAGCGTAGCAACCTACCATTGGTTCCGGACACTGTGTGCAGCCAGCTCAGAGGGTTGTGGTCGGTGACCACCTTGAAGGTGCGCCCGTACAGGTAGGGCTGCAAACGTTGCAGTGCCCAGACCATGGCCAGGCACTCCTTCTCGATGGTGGAGTATGCCACTTCCCTTGGCAGAAGTTTCCGGCTCAGGTACAACACGGGGTGCTCCTGGTCCCCCGAATCAACCTTGCTGAGTACAGCACCGAGGCCAAATTCGCTGGCATCAGTCTGTACCAGGAAGGGCCGACTGCTGTCGACGGCTCTCAACACCGGAGAGCTGCACAGGGCTGTTTTCAAAGCTCGGAATGCCGCCTCACAGCCATCTGTCCAGCTGACTGTTTGGGGTAGACCGCCCTTGGTGAGGTCCGTCAAGGGTTTTGCAATGGCGCTATAGTTCGGTACGAAACGCCTATAGTACCCTGCAGTGCCCAGGAAGGACTTCACCTGCTTTTTGGTCCTGGGGGTGGGCCAGGACACGATCGCGTCCACTTTCTCGGTCTCTGGACTCATGGAACCCCCACCTACCCGGTGCCCCAGGTAGTGGACCTCCCTCATGCCCATCTGGCATTTTCCCGGCTTGATGGTCAGACCTGCCTGGTGAATACGCTTGAGCACCTCCTGGAGATGCTGAAGGTGTTCCTCCCAGGTGGAACTGAAGACGGCAATGTCGTCCAGGTACGCCACAGCGTACTCCTCCAGTCCCTGAAGCAGGTGGTTGACCATCCGCTGAAAAGTGGCAGGGGCATTCTTCATGCCGAAAGGCATGACCGTGGACTCGTACAGTCCAAAAGGGTGATAAAGGCAGATTTCTCCTGCGCCGCAGGGCTCAGGGGAATCTGCCAGTATCCCCGGCTCAAATCCATGATGGATATGTACTTGGCATTCGCCAACCGCTCCAGCAGATCCTCGATGCGTGGCATTGGGTGCGCATCAGAGGTAGTGATGGCGTTGAGCCCCCTGTAGTCCACGCAGAACCGGGTGGTCCGATCCTTTTTGGGCACGAGAACTACAGGTGAGGCCCACGCGCTTTTGGACGGCCGGATCACCCCCAGCTGCAACATCTCATGGATCTCCTGGCGCATAATCTGCTGCACCTCCTCAGAGATCCGATAAGGTGTCCGCCGTAATGGGGCATGATCCCCGGTGTACACCTCGTGGACTGCCAACTCGGTCCTTCCGGGTCAGTTCGTGAACTCGGCCCGGAAGGGTTCCAGAGTGGTCAGCAACTGCAACCGCTGGGAGACGGTTAGCGAGGCATTTACCTCCATGTCCTCAATGGACCCATTGGCATGGGCTTGGGCCAGCATGTCCAGGAGGGGATCCTCTTCCCCGTCCTCGGGCAGATTGCAGACCGGTAGGACGCAGGCTTCACGTTCGTGATGGGCCTTCATCATGTTGACGTGAAAGGCCTTGCGACTACCCCGAGTGTGGTCAAGCGTGACCACGTAGGTGGCTGGGTTGAGCTGTTGGTGCACGACGTACGGGCCTTCCCAGGCTGCCTGAAGCTTATCCTTTGGTACGGGGACCAGCACCCACACCTTTTGACCCACCTGGTAGGTCCGCTCCCGGGCGTTCTGGTCGTACCAGTGCTTCTGGTCAGCCTGAGCCTGCGTCATGTTGTCATGCACCAACTGCGTCAAGGTCTGCATCTTGTCGCGGAAGCGCATGACATAATCCACGATGGACACTTCCGTGGGGTTTGGCTCATCTTCCCAGGATTCTCTTATCAACCCAAGGGGTCCCCGGACTCGCCTGCCATACAGGAGCTCAAAGGGGAGAACCCCGTCGAGGCCTGCGGGACTTCTCTGTAGGCAAACAGCAGGTGTGGGAGGTACCGCTCCCAATCGCGTCCCTGGGTCTCAACCAGCATGTGGAGCATCTGTTTGAGGGTACCGTTAAAGCGCTCACACAAACCATTGGTCTGTGGGTGATACGCACTCGATACCATACGCGTCACCTGCATTTTGCTGCAGAGAGCCTTCATTAGGCGAGACATAAATTGGGTCCCTTGATCGGTAAGCATCTCCCTGGGAAATCCTACCCGTGAAAAGATGGTCACCAGTGCATCCGCCACCTTATCTGCCCTAGTTGAGGACAGAGCTACTGCCTCCGGGTACCGGGTAGCGTAGTCTACCACAGTAAGGATGTATTGCTTTCCAGAGCTGCTGGGGACGGCCAGCGGGCCCACAATGTCCACCGCGATCCTCTGGAAAGGCTCCTCTATCACTGGCAACGGGATCAGGGGAGCCTTAAGAGCAGGCCCCGCCTTCCCCACTCTTTGACAGGTGATACAGGAGCGGCAGTAGTTAGTCACATCTGTCCCCATCTTGGGCCAATAGAAGTGTTGAGACAGCCGTGCCTTAGTTTTGCTGATCCCCAAGTGTCCAGCGAGTGGAATCTCATGGGCAATCCTCAACAACTCACCTCGGAACTGGTGCGGGATGACCAGCTGTTTTTCCCTCAACCACTCCTTTTGGGAATCTCCGGGTACTGTCTCCCGGTACAACCTTCCTCGTTCCCAGAACACCCTCTCCTTATCAGTCACGGAGGTGGGCGTCTCGGCGAGGTGCCTCAAGTTCTCCAGGCTCGCATCTGAGTGCAGAGCGGCCTGGAACTCCTGGCTGGAGGCAGCCAGAAGGGACGTCAGAGTTCCTTCCTCACTGGCACCCTCTGGGACCGGCTCTGGGTCCAATTCTGGTTCAGTCTCTCCTGTAGCGGAGGAGGGTCCAGATGGTAGGGCGCTACCTGCGATCCGGGCACTCTGACTGCGGGTGACAGCAGCTACATATGCCATCTCCCCGGGGGTTTCTATAGACCCATCAGTGTTGTGAATGGGTTTGAGATGAGTTCTGAGCAGAGGCTCCCTCTGGTGGTTACTAGCGGTGCTAGTGAAGATTGTGAGGACTGGGAATCAGGTGTTACTGACTGGTCTTATATAAGGGAGTCATTTTCCCATCAGGGTTGCCGGTGATCAATTGTTCTGGTCTGAATCCTTCATTCCAGTTTCCCTTGTAGCCTGCTGTGTCGTGTCTGCATCTCCTGCTAACAGATAAGACTTTTTCTTCTTTTGTGTTTGTGCTATATTTTTGCATTTTGTCCTGCACTTCTTTGGGGGCCTTCAGGGTCCCCTCCAGGGGCTTCTGCCCTCTCAGTTTAGTTCAGCCACTGAGTTTTGTTCTTTTGCTTTTTCCAGTTTTTTCAGTGGCTGCTGTTTTGATTTTGTTACACCAGAGAACTAATTTAGGTGGTAGAGGTCGTGTGATCTCAGGTTATTTTGAAATTAGTAGAGTTGGTGCTTTTTAGGGTTTTCTGGGATTGCAGTAAGTACCCTTCCTATCCTTTTCTATTTAGATAGTTTGGGCCCCAGCGTTTGCTCATGCTATTTTCTTTCTGTGTCAGTATTTCCTCTTGTCTAACCGCCATTACATGTTTGGGGGCTTTCTATTATCTTTGGGGTTCTGCTCCGGGGCAGATAGCTTTCCTATTTCTATCTTTAGGTGTAGTTAGTTTCTCAGGCTGTGACGAGGCGTCTAGGACCAACGTAGGAACGCTCCACGGCTGCCTCTAGTTGTGGTGGTTAGTCAGGGTACTGCAATCTCATAGATTCCAACTGCTCTGGTGTATTGCCTTTTTTACCTGCACTCCTCAGCTACCGAAACATAACAGTATCACCGGCCTAAAAATTGAAAATTGTATGGTACTCACAGAAGGGAAAAAATATCTGTTAGCAGGAGATGCAGACACGACACAGCAGGCTACAAGGGAAACTGGAATGAAGGATTCAGACCAGAACAATTGATCACCGGCAACCCTGATGGGAAAATGACTCCCTTATATAAGACCAGTCAGTAACACCTGATTCCCAGTCCTCACAATCTTCACTAGCACCGCTAGTAACCACCAGAGGGAGCCTCTGCTCAGAACTCATCTCAAACCCATTCACAACACATCAGCCTGCGCTGCTATGGGCTCTACCTCCCCATCCACCCCCAACACTTCAGGAGCAGTGCTACTTATGGGCCAGTTACCTTCCTCGGTGGCACTGGTCAGTGTCATGGCGTCACCTTCCTCCCGGTTCCCATGCACCTCCCCATTTCCTTGAGCACTGTCGCTTGCTCCTGCTAGGGGTTCCTCAGCCGTCTCACTCCGCAGAGCGACGGGACTGAACGCTCCTGTACCTGTGGACACATCTACCACTTCAGAGAAAGGGTTAACAGATTCAGATGGCACAGATACATCACTATCAACATCATTCCTAGGGAAAGAAAGGTTATCAGTTGCATCATCACTTCGCAAAGCATTAGCAGGTAACACAATCAGTTTCCCATCATCATCAACATCAACATCATGGTTAACGTTAACCTTATCATCAGATTGGGAAGGGGTGTCAGGGACATAGTACGCCACCATCCTCCCCAGATCAGTCCCCAATAAAACATCAGTGGGCAGGTTTTCGGACACCCCCACTTCCTTCACCCCGCTCCCGGCACCCCAGTCAATGAAAACTCGGGCTATCGGCAAGGGGTAGTGGACGCCCCCAATCCCTGTGACAGTTAAGGTTTTCCCCGGAATCAACTCTTCAGGGGCCGCCAGTTCGGGTCGGATGAGGGTTCGTTCAGCCCCGGTGTCCTTGAGGCCTGTAGCAAGACGGGCCCCCACACGGACGGGCTGCATGTTGTCATCAACCCTCCCCACCACACCACCCACCAAAAGAACAGAGGCGTTGGGCCCGGAGGCCTTGGCTGGGGGTTCTTCTGCCTCTCCGGACAGGTGGCGCTGATGTGTCCAGTCCTTTTACAGGAGAAACACTGGCGGGGGTCTGATGTAGGCCGGGCGCTGGCAAAGGGGATAGTGCCTCCAGAGGGACGGCTGGCAGGAGCACTGGGGTTGGTTGCAGGCTTACCCCCTCCCCAGCGGGTGGTGACGGGCTTCCGCACCTCGGGTTTCCGGTTGGCCTCATAGCTGTCGGCGATCCAGGCTGTTGTGACCGCGTCCTCTGGTTCTCGGTCCAGGATGAACTGTCGGACCTCAGCTGGGCACAGATGCAGGAACTGGTCTTTGATCATCAGGTCTTTCAGCTCCTCATAGGTGTCAACTGACAGTCCCTGGATCCACTGGTCAAAGTGGGTCCTGAGTCCTTGCACCACATCGCTATAGCTGTCATGTGGGCCACGTTGGAGGTTCCGGAACTTCTTTCGGTATACCTCAGGGGTTAGCTGGTACTTGGCAATCAGGGCCTGCTTGATGGCCTCATAGTCACTGTCTTGATCTGGCGCGAGCGAAGCAAATGCCTCCAAAGCTTTGCCCTTTAGCCCGGGGGTCAAGTACCTGGCCCATTGGTCGGAAGGCAGCCGGTACTGTCTGCAGACTTTCTCAAAGGCCCGCAGAAAAGTGTCCAAGTCTCCGTCCCTTTCCAGCACGGGAAAGTTCTCCGGCCGGGGCTTGGGACTCTGAGTGCTGCTGGGCACACTGCTCTGGGCTGTGGAGGGCATGGCCCCTCGCTGGACCATCTCCAGCTCATGGGCTCTCTGCGCTTGGGCTTCCCGCTCGGCTCGGGCTCTCTCAGCCTCCCGCTCGGCTCTCTCGGCCTCTCGCTGGGCTTGGCGCTCGGCTCGGGCCTCCTGCTGGTATTGCTGAATCAGCTTCAGGCGCTCCCCCCGGTCGTCGGTGGGGAGTTCCACCAGGGCCGCCTGCAGGTAAGGGTCCAACCCGCCCTGGGTGTAAGCCTGCAGGGTTTGGGCCTCTGCTGCTGCCCCACCTTGGCTTGGGCCGGCTTCTGTGCCCTCCTCGCTCTCAGCGTGGTCCTGTGACATCAGGACCTTGATCAGTTGAGCTTTGGTTTGGCCCATGGGGTCAAGGCCTCGGGAAATGCATATTCCAGCAAGAGTGTCCCTTTTCTGCAGTTTGTACCAACTTGCTCCTATTGTAGCCATGTTTGCCAAATAAAAGATAGGATAGAAAAACAAAGAGAAGGGAGGGGTAACCGCAAGTAAACACAATTGTCTCAGGACTAATAAACACTGAGTCTGTTCTCCAAAACTTTAGTTGCAGGGTCGCTGAAGAACCGTGCAAGTTTTTAGTGAATGGAATGATTGCTCAACCAGATCACTAATGCTCTATAATCCCACCGCTCTGCACCAATATGTGATAAACGGTGTACACACACGACGCTGCTGCCGTCCGACCCGGTAAACTGCAGGGATTATAATTATCCACTTCCACTTAGGAAATTGCAGCTCTCTGGCGCCCCCTACCCTCAGGTCAGTCAGGGAACTGCACCTAGGATAATCAGTCGCCAGACGGGTCACTTGGATGTGTGCTGCTATTGGCACACTGCAGTGAGGGAATTATAATTACTCCGAGCCGCAGCCGGGTAATACACTTATAATACCCGCTCCGTCACTGCCAACGCCACCCCATATGTCAACACTTAACACCCCCTTCTTTTAAGCTGCCACCAGCTACGGTTTTTCTTACTGAACAATTTATCAAGAGGGTCCGTAGCAACCCCAAAACAGTAGCGTAGTACTTCAGGCACGTGCAAATTTGTTTATAGAGCAGGAGAAACAAACTAATAAATTTATAGATTTATTCCTTAAAAAGACAGGCAGTGCTTATACAATATAAAAAAAGATGGAACAAACTGAGGCAATATAGTTATGTACAAATGCAGTTATAAAATAAACGGGATTAAGAATGAAAGACTCACATGATAGTTAGATCATTTACAGGCAAGCCAGGCTGGGGGGAGGAGCCACACGTCATAGTTCATTTGCAGATCTCTTAAGGTACTGCCACACTACACAATCCCGCTAGCGATCTCGTTAGCGTCGCATACTAATGAGATCGCTAGCGGGATTGTTTCTATATCGCTAGTGTCGGCCACATTTAGCGATATCGTTAAGGACGCTATCGCGGTTAACGATCTCCTTAACGACTTTAGCGGTACATAAGTACCGCTAAATCGCTAAAAAAGGTGCCACACTCAGCGATATATACTTACCCAGCGGGAGCGCCGACGATAAAATAGGGTCCGGAACGATTCCAGCGACGAGCGAGATCACAGCAGGAAGCTCGTCGCTGGCAGATGCCGCACACAACAACATCGCTAACGGGATCGCTAAATAGTGACGTTTTTTAGCGATCCCGTTAGCGATGTTGTTTAGTGTGGCATACCCTTTAGTCAGGACATCACAGCATGGACTCACCAGGGGGGGCTCACTGCCAGACTTATACCTGGGACTGCTGACCTCACGAAAAGGGGAGGGTTTCTCTGGCCACCTCCCCGGGACAGAAGTGTATGAATTGAGCTCTGAAATATCATAAGGTCCATCCCTCGTCCTGTGAACCTAGCAGAATAACGGCAGACCTATCAATGATCTTACTTTAAAATGACGGTTCCAATGAACCCAAACTTGGATGAGCTAGTTTGTGGGGGATCCGAGGATTCCATTTCTCGGGTTCTGTTGGAGTTACGGGTTCACCAGTACCACGGGAACGATGCCTGTCAGGCGCATGTTTCACAACAGTACTTTCGTGTTTCTAGCGAACGCTCCCACCGTGTGATAACCAAAACAGAATGAATTCTCCAAAATGGCTGCTACAGGAAGAAAGCACATGTGCAGACAATGGAGGACCCCTGCGGTGAAGCGGCAAAACTTCCAGCACTGGTAGCTCAGGTTACACTGAGCTTGACTGCAGGTTGGGAGGGGGGAAGGGAAGCGTGAGCTGCAGAGAAAAGGAGGGAGGGGTAACTTTGCCCTGTGCTTGCAAACGGTGGGGTTGTAGTACTATGGGGAACATTCTGGAAACAGCACAAGAAATGAAGCTAGCAGTATCATCACACAGGGCAAGGAGAAGAACGTCCAGGAAACGTATTGGGTGTTGCAGCCTTTAGTAGGGATACATGAAAGACAGGGTGGATTCTCATAGTTCTGGGCAGTTGAAGACGACAAGCAACAGCACTTATAATCTTATTGATCTTATAAGGTCCAATGTACTTATGTCCCAATTTAGACGATGGAATCTTTAATTTAAGATTTCTGGTTGACAGCCAGACCAAATCTCCTACCTTGAAAGCTGGTGCAGGTTTACGAAATTTATCTGCTGCTTTCTTGTACCTTTCCTGAGCCAATTCTAGATTTTCCTTTAGAAGATCCATATTCTTTTGTAAAGAAGTGATTCTTTCAGCCACTGCCGGCAAGGGCGTATCTATGGGAAATCGAGGAAGAATGTTAGGATGATAACCTAGATTGGAGTAAAAAGGAGACTGCTTAGTGGAGGCGCTCTGAGAGTTGTTATAAGAGAACTCAGCCAGTGGAAGTAGATCCACCCAATCATCCTGTAGGTGGCAGATAAAACAGCGGAGATACTGCTCCAGGGTCTGATTGGTTCGTTCTGTCTGTCCATTAGTCTGGGGATGAAAAGCAGAAGAAAGGTTTACTTTAATGTCCAATGCTGCACAGAAATTTTGCCAAAACCTTGAAGTGAATTGCACCCCTCGATCCGAAATGACCTTATCCGGTACTCCATGTAAGCGAAACACATTCTTAATCATCAAGTCTGATGTCTGTTTTGCAGTGGGTAAGCCGACACAAGGGATAAAATGAGCTGCCTTTGTTAGACGGTCAACCACCACTAGAATGGTGTTCTTCCCTTGAGAGGTTGGTAACTCCACAATGAAGTCCATAGAAATGGATCCCCACGGGCAGGACGGGGTGGGAAGAGGTTGCAACAGACCAGTTGGTGAGGAGCGAGGTGTTTTGCATCTTGCACAGACTTCACATGAAGTGACATAGTTTAAGACATCTTTCCTGTAAGTGGGCCACCAAAAGAAACGAGAAAGAAATTCTTGTGTCTTTAGAATTCCCCTATGCCCGGCTATCTTGGAATCGTGGATGAGTTGCAATACTCTCAATCTGACTGTTTCAGGTATATACAGACGTTGTCCCTGAATCCACACACCATTCTTAAAGACAAGACTTACGTCCCTTGGGGGTTGAGCCAACAAAGAATCCGCATGGTATGCTTCCTTGATGTCCTTAAGTAGGTCTTGATTATGAATCACTCCCAGGAATCTAGAGTCAGGAAGAATAGTCTTAGGAGGAGTAAGTGGACGTGTCTTTGCTGAATGAATCCTAGAGAGTGCATCAGCCTTTCCATTGCGTGATCCTGGTCTATAAGAAATGACAAAATTAAATTGGTTTAGGAAAAGATTCCAGCGAGCCTGGCGAGGAGTCAGGCACTTAGCCGACCTGATAAATTCAAGGTTACGATGGTCTGTCAGGACGACTATTTGCTGTGCAGCTCCCTGAAGAAGGTGTCTCCATTCCTTGAAGGCGGCAATAATGGCCAACAATTCTCTATTGCCCACATCGTAGTTCCTCTCAGCCGAAGACAACTGCTGGGAAAAGAAGGCACAGGGATGCAAGACATTCTTCTCACCTGTTCTCTGAGAGAGTATAGCTCCAACGGCACAGTCTGAAGCATCCACCTCTATTATGAAGGCAAGCTCGGGGTTGGGATGTACTAAGATAGGTGCGGTGGTAAATTTATCCTTTAAACAGGAAAATGCTTCCTGAGCTTGCGGGGTCCAGGAGAACCTAGACTGTTTCCGGGTAAGTTGGGTGATAGGTGACACTACCTCAGAAAAATTCTTAATGAAACGTCTATAGAAGTTGGCAAACCCGATGAAACGCTGCACCTCCTTCACATTTCTAGGAATTGGCCAATCCTTGATGGCTTGGGTCTTGCTTCCATCCATACTAATCCCTTGCATAGATAGTACATACCCCAGAAATTGAATTTCGGTCCTATGGAATTCACATTTTTCAAGTTTGATGTAGAGATGGTTTTGTCTTAGGCGTTCTAAGACCATTCTCACATGTCCATGATGTTCCTCTGTGGAGTTAGAAAAAATTAGAATATCATCCAGATAAATCACCACAAATGTATCTAGGAGATCCCTGAAGATATCATTCACGAAGTGTTGGAAAGTGGCTGGGCGGTACTCAGACCAAAAGGCATAACTAGATATTCAAAGTGTCCATAGCGTGACCTGAAAGCAGTCTTCCATTCATCCCCAGGTCTAATACGGACCAAGTTATAGGCCCCACGGAGATCCAATTTAGAGAAAATTTTGGCATGACGCACTCTCTCCAACAACTCAGGGTTTAAAGGCAATGGATAACGGTTTCTAATAGTAACCTTATTGAGTTCCCTATAGTCTATGCAGGGTCTCAGAGATCCATCTTTCTTCTTCACAAAGAAGATGGGTGCACCTGCGGGAGATGAAGAGGGGCGTATGAAGCCCTTGGCTAAATTTTCGTCTATATAATCCTTCAAAGCTTTTAACTCGGGCCCCGCTAGGGGGTAGATCTTACCAAAAGGTATCTCGGCTCCAGGCAATAATTCAATTGGACAATCATATGGACGGTGAGGAGGAAGCTGATCAGCGTTCTTCTTGTCACATAAATCCACATAGTCCTGGTATACAGCTGGTAGTTCAGGGACTGACATGGTTCCTTTAGGAACAGAGCAAGCTGAAACTCCTTGACTCATCTGTTTCTCCGGAAAGTGTAATTCCTTGGTCTCCCAGTTAATCGTAGGATTCTGCGCCTGCAGCCATGGTAGCCCTAGAATAATGGAAAGTGGGGAGAAGAGATAAGCAAAAAAGACATTTTCTCCTGATGATCTTTACCCATAAGGACCCTCAAAGGCTCTGTTTCTTGATCCACTGGTCCAGAAGTCAGTAGAGAGCCATCCACAGTCTCCATCTGTACTGGAGTAGCCTTCTTCACTGAACGTATCCCCTGTTTCAGAGCAAAGGAGATATCCATGAAATTTCCACTTGCTCCTGAGTCGATCATAGCAGAGCTAGACACCCAGACTGAGTCAACCCAGAGTTTGATGGAAAGGAAGCAATGAGAATTGTTTCTTTTACAACTCAGCTGGGACACCGCTGAGGAAACTTGAAAAATTGCAGCGTTTATACCGTCATCGTCCCCAGAACTAACAGAGTTTAAGTCCGAGAAATCAAGATCTCTTGCAGCAGATCTCTCTGGAGCCTGAGGCTCGGACATGACAGAGCTCCTCTCGCAACACTCACAGTGAATGACTGCTGCAGTAGTCTTACGAGAACGGCTGGGGCAGTTTATAATGAAGTGCCCTGACTTACCACAGTAGAAACATAGATTTTCCTTTATACGATGTTCTTTGCGTGCATCACTAACCCGTCTTTGTAAAGAGTCCACCTGCATGGGTTCAGGTTCTGGTTCCCTTGTGATCCTACTCAAAGGTTCCTTAGCTGAGGAGGGAGGTAGTAAAAGGTTAGTGCGATTATTTTCGAACCATCTCTCTTGTCTGCGTTCAGTCAGACGAGCATCAATACGGATACAATAGTTAATAAAGTCACCTAACGCAGTGGGAGGGTCGGCACGAGCAAGTTCATCCTTAATCAGTGGAGACAACCCTTTCCGAAAAATAGATTTTTTAGCGGAAGTGTCCCAAGTGGTATCAAGAGCCCATCTCCTGAAATCCAGGGCATATTCGGCTACTGAACGCTTACCTTGGCGCAAAGTTAACATGGCTGCTTCAGCTGTTGCACCTCGATTGGGGTCATCAAACACCTGCCCCATGGCTGAGATAAAAGCATCAAGGTGATTCAAACAATCATCCTCAGTCTCAATCAGAGGGTTTGCCCACATCAAAGCCTTATTGGTAAGCAACATGATTATAGTAAGCACTTTGGATCGTTCAGTGGGAAATTGTGAAGCATGTGCAGAGAAAAATAAATTGCATTGATTAATAAATCCCCTGAATTTCTCACGTTCACCGCCAAAACGAAAAGGAGGTAATTTGGGGATCCCAGAACTCGGGGTTATGGCAGGAGCCTGGGCTCGTTCCTCTAGAGCCTCAATCCTGGCTCGCAATTCCTGGGTAGTCTGTCCAAACACTTGCAAATTATGATTAGTGAGGTCCTGTAGGCTTGCAAAACGGGTTTTTAAAGTCTGTACATCTGAAAGGATTGTATCAGTCACTCCGCAAAGTTCCTTTATGCGGGCCTCCATCTTCCAGATCTTTTAAGGCAGAAGTGCTGGAAGAGGAAAGGAAAAAAAAAAAAAAAAAAAAAAAGTGTTTACCTGTGGTAACACTCCAGAGTAAAATTTTAAGGGAATGCGCTCACCTGGAATGGTTGTGAGAAGTCACAACCACTGTCATCACATAAGGTATTAAACGGACATCTGATATCCACAGTCACAGCAGACACGGCTTTCCCAGACCCAGCAGACACTAAACATTGGCTCCTGAATCTTGTCATGTATAGTGTACAGTTCCTATAGCGTCTTGTGCTTGGGTGCGAGGAAAACACAGGAGACATAGGTTGAAATGAAATGACTTGTATTACTTCATACAAGCATGCTGAAAAGTTCACACAGTTTGCAGGAACAGCGACAGGAGACACAGCAGGCCAGAGTAACTTCAAGCACTACAATAAATCTCCAAAGCAGGTTCAGGATCTCTTCTCTGTACTGTAATTCCTCTGCAAACATGGATTCACCAAACAGCAGGTTTCCAGAGTCCAAAAGTGCAACGACGCACAGGAGAGCTTTAACTTTACCTGAACAATTTAAGACGCCAAAACTGAGCTCAGATTGGTTTCTATGGGCAACATAGTAGTGTCCCCCTCCCCTTTGTCTTATTCTCAAAATTAAGGCCCTGTGTTTCTCTTCTCCCCCTTTCCATTTACTTGGTATGAAAGCGCTCCAGGTCTTTTGTGGGATTTTTTTACTTTTTGGCCAGTCAGGGAGAGAAAAAACGTGGTTGATTCCGGTTTTTCAAGTGTTGGCCGTATTTTCTCAAAATACGTGCTAAAAAGCTGTTCGTGAAACATTGGGTTATGGATTTGATTGTTCTATATAAATGAGTCGCACTTAGTACCAGGGCAATGGGGTACTCGGCACCGAGCTCATGAAAGTCTATGGGATTTGTCCCTGGCAGCAGGACTCGGTCCGTGGCCCTGGGCGCTCATACAATGGGGGGGATATTTACAGGGGATTTGTAGGTAGTTCGTGACGCCACCTGTGGTCTCTGGTCAATTGTACCAGCGCTGCTGTAAGGGTCTTCATAGGGGATGTTATGGGGCAGCTGGGTGGTAAGTCTCCCACAGGTGAGACTGGTCCCTGGAAGTCTATGGTGGTGATGCAGGGTGTAGATAAGAATTCAGCCGCACACAAAGTGTAACGGGTCTGGTGGGTGGAACTACTGACGAGACAGGTCAGGTTGGTGGAACCACAAAGCTTTATTATACAAGAGAGTTTACTTGTAAGAGAGCGGGTGGCACCTGGGAAAAGGGCAGGGATTCACGGCAGGAGATATATTTAGTTTCTGGACAGGCAGGTTTGTCACAGCAAGTGACCAAGGAAGTCTCTGGGCAGGCAGGTTGTAACGGTAAGTAACCGAGGCAGTCTCTGGACAGGCAGGTTTGAGACGCCTTGGCTTGCACCTAGTTCACATTAGTCTGGAAGTGCCAGTCAGGTTTTTTTGTCTATTGTATGTTAGCTTGCTGACCGAGCACTCCGCCCCCACCAGGTGGTGATTTTAATTACACCAGGTCCCTACTTTACCCATAAATGCAGGCATTGCTGACAGAGGTGCATATTCACCCAGAAATTCAGATATCAGCCTAATAGAGGTATGTTCACATTAGGTTAGGGACTCACCAGTATTGAGACCACCTTGACGATGGTTGGTGGGCTTTAAAATGTTTGGCCAAATGTTTATACTAAGCGTCTCAAATTTTTCCTTATATTCCAAAGCCATATTGCTATTCTAAATTTCATGTATTCCATATTGTCATGCTTTAGTATGATAGAGTGCAGCCTTTTTTTGTATGTTTTACATGGGGTAGCTTCCCTTGGCTTGCACCTAGTTCACATTAGTCTGGAAGTGCCAGTCAGGTTTTTTTGTCTATTGTATGTTAGCTTGCTGACCGAGCACTCCGCCCCCACCAGGTGGTGATTTTAATTACACCAGGTCCCTACTTTACCCATAAATGCAGGCATTGCTGACAGAGGTGCATATTCACCCAGAAATTCAGATATCAGCCTAATAGAGGTATGTTCACATTAGGTTAGGGACTCACCAGTATTGAGACCACCTTGACGATGGTTGGTGGGCTTTAAAATGTTTGGCCAAATGTTTATACTAAGCGTCTCAAATTTTTCCTTATATTCCAAAGCCATATTGCTATTCTAAATTTCATGTATTCCATATTGTCATGCTTTAGTATGATAGAGTGCAGCCTTTTTTGTATGTTTACATGGGGGAGCTTCCTTGGCTTGCACCTAGTTCACATTAGTCTGGAAGTGCCAGTCAGGTTTTTTTGTCTATTGTATGTTAGCTTGCTGACCGAGCACTCCGCCCCACCAGGTGGTGATTTTAATTACACCAGGTCCCTACTTTACCCATAAATGCAGGCATTGCTGACAGAGGTGCATATTCACCAGAAATTCAGATATCAGCCTAATAGAGGTATGTTCACATTAGGTTAGGGACTCACCAGTATTGAGACCACCTTGACGATGGTTGGTGGGCTTTAAAATGTTGGCCAAATGTTTATACTAAGCGTCTCAAATTTTTCCTTATATTCCAAAGCCATATTGCTATTCTAAATTTCATGTATTCCATATTGTCATGCTTTAGTATGATAGAGTGCAGCCTTTTTTTGTATGTTTTACATGGGGGTAGCTTCCTTGGCTTGCACCTAGTTCACATTAGTCTGGAAGTGCCAGTCAGGTTTTTTTGTCTATTGTATGTTAGCTTGCTGACCGAGCACTCCGCCCCCACCAGGTGGTGATTTTAATTACACCCGGTCCCTCTTTACCCATAAATGCAGGCATTGTGACAGAGGTGCATATTCACCAGAAATTCAGATATCAGCCTAATAGAGGTATGTTCACATTAGGTTAGGGACTCACCAGTATTGAGACCACCTTGACGATGGTTGGTGGGCTTTAAATGTTTGGCCAAATGTTTATACTAAGCGTCTCAAATTTTCCTTATATTCCAAAGCCATATTGCTATTCTAAATTTCATGTATTCCATATTGTCATGCTTTAGTATGATAGGTGCAGCCTTTTTTTGTATTTTTTTTTTTGTATGTTTTACATGGGGTAGCTTCCCTTGGCTTGCACCTAGTTCACATTGTCGGAAGTGCCAGTCAGGTTTTTTGTCTCTTCTGGACAGGCAGGTTGTCACGGCAAGTGACCAAGGCAGTCTCTGGGACAGGCAGGTTGTCACGGCAAGTGACCAAGGCAGTCTCTGGACAGGCAGGTTGTCACGGCAAGTGACCAAGGCAGTCTCTGGACAGGCAGTGTCACGGCAAGTGACCAGGCAGTCTCTGGGACAGGCAGGTTGTCACGGCAAGTGACAGGCAGTCTCTGGGACAGGCAGGTGTCACGGCAAGTGACCAGGCAGTCTCTGGGACAGGCAGGTTGTCACGGCAAGTGACCAGGAAGTCTCTGGGACAGGCAGTTGTCACGGCAAGTGACCAGGCAGTCTCTGGACAGGCAGGTTGACATGGCAAGTGACCAGGGAGTCTCTGGAACAGGCAGTTGTCACAGCAAGTGACCAGCAGACTCTAGACAGCAGATGTCACAGCAAGTGACCAGCAGACTCTAGACAGGCAGGTATATACGACTGATATGGTGGAGCTCCAGGTAGGCTGCAGTCGGATGGCAGATGACGCTCCAGTGAGCAGGCAAGAGCGGGGATTCTGCAGATGATGTCCGAACTTCCGGATGGAGCTGCAGTCGGATGGCAGATGATCGCTCCCAGGTGAGCAGGCAAGAGCCGGGGATCTCTGCAGATGATGTCCGAACTTCCGGATGGAGCTGCAGTCGGATGGCAGATGATCGCTCCTAGGTGAGCAGGCAAGAGCCGGGGATCTCTGCAGATGACGTCCGAACCTCTGGATGGAACTGCAGACGGATGGCAGACAGGCAAGCCGACAGGTAACAGGCAGGAAACTGGAATCAGGAGCTGATGGCTGAAACAGAGTTAGACTGCACAGGAACAACATTGCTCGGGCACCTACATTAAGGAGGAAGCCCTTAATATAGGGTGGAGTCCTCCAGCATTGGCTGGAGACTGATTTGGAAAATGTGCGCGGCTCCTTTAAGAGCGGGGGAGGGTGCGGGCGCGCGCCCTAAGGCCAGTAGCAGGGAAGGAGCGCGCGGGACCAGCAGGGCGGAAGGAGGGCGCCGAGGACAGGTGAGGAGAACGACGTCCCTGTCTGGCAGCAGGCAGGGACGCGGGCGCTACAGTACCCCCCCTCTAGGCCCCCCCCTCTTTAGGCCAGAAAGAAATTTAGCTAGGATAAGAGGGGCATGGATGTTCTCCCGAGGCTCCCAGGTTCTCTCCTCAGGACCAAACCCCTTCCAATCCACCAAAAAATAAGTCTTTCTTCCTACCCTTTTTGTGGCCAGAATGTTCTCTACCTCAAATTCATCATCAGCAGACACTGGAGCAGGAGGTGTGCCTGTAGACTTAAAAAAAGAGTTAAGAACCACAGGTTTGAGGAGAGATACATGAAAAGAATTAGGAATTCTCAAATTGGCCGGGAGTTTCAATTTATAGGACACCGGATTGATCTGACTGATGATCTCAAAAGGACCGATGAACCGAGGACCTAACTTGTAGGACGGAATTTTGAGTCGAACATATTTGGACGAAAGCCAGACTTTGTCCCCAGGACGGAATTGAGGAGGATCCAGACGTTTTTTGTCAGCATGTCTTTTCATGCGCTCGGAAGACTGAATGAGTGCGGACCGGGTACTCTCCCAGATGGAGGAGAATTCTCTAACTAGAGATTCCGCAGCTGGATTGTCCACAGAGATGGAAACAGGGACAGGGATCCGAGGGTGCTGACCGAAGACTACAAAAAACGGAGACTTGGTGGAAGATTCGCTCTCATGATTATTGTAGGAGAATTCGGCCCAAGGCAGGAGCTCCACCCAGTCAGAATGGTGGGCATTAACGAAATGTCGAAGATAACTGGTCAAATTCTGATTTATTCGTTCAACTTGTCCATTGGACTGTGGGTGGTAAGCGGAGGAAAAATCCAGGGTGACGTCTAGCAACTTACAAGTGGCTCTCCAGAAACGTGAGGTGAACTGAACCCCACGATCCGACACAATGTGACGAGGCAGACCATGAAGACGGAAGATGTGGCGGATAAAGTCTTTAGCCAACTCAGGTGCAGACGGGAGACCTGGCAGAGGAATGAAGTGAGCCATCTTGGAAAAGCGGTCAGCGACCACCCAAATGACCGTACAACCGGCAGAGACAGGCAGATCTGTTATGAAGTCCATGGCTATATGCTGCCAGGGGGCAGCGGGTACAGGAAGCGGAAGAAGACGGCCGGTAGGCAGGTGTCTCGGAACTTTGTTGCGGGCACAGGAAACACAGGCAGAAACAAAGTCTATTACGTCTTTGTGCAGGGTAGGCCACCAATAATGCCGGGTAATGAGTTGGAGGGTCTTTCTTTGACCAGCGTAGCCAGCGAGTTTAGACGAGTGACCCCAATGTAGGATTCTCTTCCGATCGGTTTCTGATACGAACGTCTTACCAGGAGGGAGACGATTTAGACTCACGGGAGCCACCTGCATCACTCTGGCGGGATCGATGATATGTTTAGGCTCATTTTCGAGATCCGACACCAGGAAAGACCGAGACAAGGCATCCGCCTTGACGTTTTTGTCAGCTGGGCGAAAATGCAAAAGAAAATCGAAGCGGGCAAAAACAAGGACCACCGGGCTTGACGAGGATTAAGTCTCTGTGCCTGCTGGAGGTATGCCAGATTTTTGTGGTCCGTGTAGATGATTACCGGATGAAGAGCCCCTTCGAGTAGGTAACGCCACTCCTCCAATGCCAACTTAATGGCCAATAGCTCTCGATCTCCTATGGAGTAGTTGCGCTCGGAGGAGGAGAAGAGTTTGGAGAAGAAACCGCAGGATACCATCCTCCCGGATGGCGATTTTTGGGTAAGAACCGCTCCGGCTCCAGCAGAGGAAGCGTCCACCTCCAGGAAGAACTGCTTGTTGCCATCCGGGCGATGCAGCACTGGAGCGGAAGAGAAGGCCTGTTTCAGAGAAAGGAAGGCCTCCTCTGCTTCGGGCGTCCACTGTTTGGGGTTAGCATCCTTGCGAGTGAGCGCTGAGATTGGAGCAGTCCTGGAAGAGAAGTGCGGTATGAAGAGACGGTAATAGTTGGCAAATCCCAGGAACCGCTGAATGGCCTTCAACCCCTCCGGTCGGGGCCACTTCTCGATGGCAGACAATTTCTCCGGATCCATTCGTAGGCCTGTCTGAGAAATGATGTAGCCCAGAAACGGAAGCGATGTCTGCTCAAAGAGGCACTTCTCATATTTGGCGAAGAGGTGATTCTGCCTGAGCCTGAGCAGAACCTGACGAACATCCCTCCGGTGAGACTGAAGATCCGGAGAGAAGACTAAGATGTCGTCAAGGTACACCACAACGCAGGAATAGAGGAGGTCCCGGAAGATGTCGTTGACCAACTCCTGAAAGACTGCTGGAGCATTACAGAGACCAAAGGGCATCACCAAGTACTCGTAGTGGCCGTCCCGGGTGTTGAATGCCGTCTTCCATTCATCTCCTCGACGGATACGAACCAGGTTGTATGCTCCACGAAGATCTAGTTTGGTGAAGACTCTAGCCCCTCTAAGACGATCAAACAGTTCTGGAATGAGCGGAAGAGGGTACTTATTCTTCACCGTGATCGAATTTAGGCCTCTGTAGTCAATACAGGGACGGAGAGATCCGTCTTTCTTTTTAACGAAGAAGAAACCTGCTCCCGCTGGGGAGGTAGATTTCCGGATGAATCCCTTTGCTAAGTTCTCCTCGATATATTCGGACATCGACCTGGTCTCAGCAGCAGACAACGGGTAAATACGCCCACGGGGAGGCGTAGTACCGGGCAACAGGTCAATCGGGCAATCATATGGTCTATGCGGGGGTAATGTCTCTGCTTCCTTTTTATTGAAGACATCAGCAAATGACCAATATGGAATCGGGAGTCCAGGTAGATTAGCAGGTGTAGGAGAAGAATAGACAGGATGAACAGGCACCAGACATGTTTTATGACAGTCCTGTCCCCAGCGAAGAACCTCTCCATTCTGCCAGTCGAGCACAGGTGCATGTTTTTGGAGCCAAGGCAGACCTAGTAAGAGAGCATGAGAGAGTCCAGGTAAAACATGAAACGAGATGCTCTCAGAATGCAACATTCCCACCTGCAGGGTTATGACTTCGGTGATAAGTCGGATGGGACGAGGTAGGAGGCCCCCATCCACAACAGCAACAGATACAGGTTCAACAAGAGGTTTGGTGGGAATGTGATACTTCTCTACTAGAGCCTGTGACACGAGATTCCCAGCTGCTCCAGAATCAAGTTGGGCCATTTCGAAGTGGCGGTTCTTACCGATCAGAATTGAAACCGACAGCAGCAGGGATGAAGAGGATTTATTTTTGTCTAGATTGACCTCTCCGAGCGAACCTAGACACAGGCGTTTTCCCGACTTCTCCGGACAGGTTTGGATCCAGTGCTCCTTACTGCCGCAGTAGAAGCAACTTTTCTCGGCACGGCGTGAGTCCTGACGGGCTTTGACCATCTTGGTCTGGTCGACCTGCATAGGCTCAGCAGGGTGCACCTGAGGAGAAACGGAAGAGGTTATAGATCTCTGACACGAGGGTGCAAGATGGGAAAACTCTTTTTTACGGGTGATCTCTTTGGCTCGTTCCTGGAACCGTAGATCAATTCGATTGGCAAGATTTATTAAATCATCAAGCGAGGTTGGAATGTCCCGACCGGCAAGTTCGTCTTTAATACGGCCGGACAGACCCTCCCAGAAGACCGAAATTAGAGCTTCATTGTCCCAAGCTAGTTCTGAGGCTAAAGTCCGGAACCGTATGGCATATTGACCAACGGTGAAACTCTCCTGACGGAGACGCAGCAGAGATGATGCAGAGGAAGTCTTCCGTCCAGGTTCGTCGAATACCTTCCGGAAGGCCGAGAGAAACGCAGGCAGGTCAGACACCAGAGGATCCTCTCTCTCCCAGAGAGGGTTAAGCCAGGCCAGGGCCTCTCCAGTGAGATGGGACATGATGAAGGCAACTTTGGCCGGTCAGAGTTAAACTGGTGTGCCAGGAGTTCAAAATGCAGGGTGCACAGATTAATGAAACCCCGAGCCAGAGCAGGATCGCCTCCAAACCTAGGAGGAGCTGACAGTCGGGGTCCGGGAATGGAAACCACGGAATTGGGAATCAGCGGGACTGACGGATTTTGAGTCATGGCTCCAGCGATGGTTGCTATTGATGATTTCAGAGTGTCCAGATGGGATTTGACGTTCTGCAGGTGACCCAGGATGGCCTCCTGTTGAGACCTCTGGCGAGACAGCTCATGACACAGTTCCGGGAGTGAAGGGGTTTGGGTGCCACCGGGTTCCATGTCCCGAGCAAACTGTAGCGGGTCTGGTGGGTGGAACTACTGACGAGACAGGTCAGGTTGGTGGAACCACAAAGCTTTATTATACAAGAGAGTTTACTTGTAAGAGAGCGGGTGGCACCTGGGAAAATGGCAGGGATTCACGGCAGGAGATATATTTAGTTTCTGGACAGGCAGGTTTGTCACAGCAAGTGACCAAGGAAGTCTCTGGGCAGGCAGGTTGTAACGGTAAGTAACCGAGGCAGTCTCTGGACAGGCAGGTTGTCACGGCAAGTGACCAAGGCAGTCTCTGGGACAGGCAGGTTGTCACGGCAAGTGACCAAGGCAGTCTCTGGGACAGGCAGGTTGTCACGGCAAGTGACCAAGGCAGTCTCTGGGACAGGCAGGTTGTCACGGCAAGTGACCAAGGCAGTCTCTGGGACAGGCAGGTTGTCACGGCAAGTGACCAAGCAGTCTCTGGGACAGGCAGGTTGTCACGGCAAGTGACCAGGAAGTCTCTGGGACAGGCAGGTTGTCACGGCAAGTGACCAGGCAGTCTCTGGACAGGCAGGTTGACATGGCAAGTGACCAGGCAGTCTCTGGAACAGGCAGGTTGTCACAGCAAGTGACCAGGCAGACTCTAGACAGGCAGGATGTCACAGCAAGTGACCAGGCAGACTCTAGACAGGCAGGTATATACGACCTGATATGGTGGAGCCTCCAGGTAGGCTGCAGTCGGATGGCAGATGATCGCTCCCAGGTGAGCAGGCAAGAGCCGGGGATCTCTGCAGATGATGTCCGAACTTCCGGATGGAGCTGCAGTCGGATGGCAGATGATCGCTCCCAGGTGAGCAGGCAAGAGCCGGGGATCTCTGCAGATGATGTCCGAACTTCCGGATGGAGCTGCAGTCGGATGGCAGATGATCGCTCCTAGGTGAGCAGGCAAGAGCCGGGGATCTCTGCAGATGACGTCCGAACCTCTGGATGGAACTGCAGACGGATGGCAGACAGGCAAGCCGACAGGTAACAGGCAGGAAACTGGAATCAGGAGCTGATGGCTGAAACAGAGTTAGACTGCACAGGAACAACATTGCTCGGGCACCTACATTAAGGAGGAAGCCCTTAATATAGGGTGGAGTCCTCCAGCATTGGCTGGAGACTGATTTGGAAAATGTGCGCGGCTCCTTTAAGAGCGGGGGAGGGTGCGGGCGCGCGCCCTAAGGCCAGTAGCAGGGAAGGAGCGCGCGGGACCAGCAGGGCGGAAGGAGGGCGCCGAGGACAGGTGAGGAGAGCGACGTCCCTGTCTGGCAGCAGGCAGGGACGCGGGCGCTACAGAAAGTAGCTTCTTTTCATACCTTTTACTGGTAGATGGTTCAAGCAGATCCCGGGGAGCTGGTCGGGGTGGAGAGTGCACATTCGGGTAACAGCTGAGCAGGTTAGAGGCCTCCTTTACTTCCATATACTTGTGAGTCGAACTTGCCTGAAGCAAAGTTAACTCTGAATCTCCAGCTTTCTCAATAGCTGTACTGCCCGGCCAACGTTGTGGTGGAGCCTTCTATGTCTCTGCCTAGCAGATGTTGAGAGAACTAAGTCCTTACTTTTGTCGTGCACTTGACTCAAAGTCCCCGTTCTCCCTGACTCCGGTTACGTATTGACACTTAGGGCTGCTCTCTGCGACCTGTAGTCCAGATGCCTCCGGTTTTCTTGTTACTAAGCTTGAAACTGTAGCAACGCTTCGGACCCCGGTGTCCGGCAATTTGGTGCAGGTAATCCAATACCTGTTGCACTTCTCTAACTTCTCCACTGCGCCCTTCGCCCTGCTTCACGCTCTTAACATAAGCACTTGTAACTTTCAATGGCGAGGTCAGCTTTCTCTAGGGCTCGCTGAGCAGCCCTCAGTTTCCTCTAAGTCCCAATTGGACTGACACTGAACTGATCCGTCCGAAGACAGGAACCAGATTCCACTGCTCTCCCTCCTAGGTCGGCTGACTGACTGACCACTCCTGATACGTGTCACTTCCCCTTTTTGTCTCAGATGGGTGTGTCTGAAAGTGTGAGCGACAGTGAATGAATATCAAGCGTTGCTGTTACCTTCCTGTGCACTCTCCTGGATTTTTATGTGTGCCTGCGTAGCTGGGCCACACATCCCCCCTTGGTAAAACACAGCACTCCCGGGCTGTAAAAAGACAAAAAGAACATTTTGTTTTGCATTAACATAAACATTATAACTCTTCCCATCCGGGAGGTACGAATTCTTGAACGTTACAATTTGTACAATAAAGAATACAAAAGTATCAAAATATCAAACGTGTTCATAAATACTAGATACTTGTGGAGGACCCACACCAAAAACCTCCCACGTGGGTCCTGGGTGGGCTGCAGGACTTCTGACTTCAGATCTCACTCTAGGCCCACCATACGGGTTTTTCTTCAGAGGTAGATAGTAGTAGTGGTTTTATGTAAAACCAAGATAATGCACCGAAGTGCAACTATGTACAAAGCAAGTTCTTGGGCTGGCACAGTCCTCAGCCTCTCAGTCCATGGCATGGTTAAAGACACATATATAAACTTCAACTTTCAAGTATTCACATAATTTAACTGTATTTACCCAAACGGGGTAGTCTATGCAAATAGGCAATCATCACATTACTTTTTTTTTTTAATTTTTCAAAATTCCTTTTCCTTGTACCCAGCCGGGTATTCTACTCAATATGTAAACACTATACATACACAGTAATAAAGTGCAAAAATGGCAAATTTTTCTTCAAACTTTTTACAATTTCTAAATACGGTAAACCCCTGTCTGGGTCCTACCGGTCTTCACTTTTACAACTTTCAATGACGTCTTCCACTCCTGGCGCTGGAACGACGCGATGCTCCTTTGATCTCATAACGAACAAGTCATGGCCTGATATTAACGTTTGCGTAGCCACAGTTCTTGTTTCAACGGGGGACCCAACGGGTATGTCCCTGCAGTAAGACACGGTTTGCGTCGCTGCAAGAGCCACATTTACTTGCGATGCAGAATAGGGCGATGCAGAGTAGGTCGCTGTGTGTGATGCAGTGTAGATCGCCGATTGCGATGCTGGGTAGGTCGCCAATTGCGATGTAGAGCAGGTCGCCGACTGCGATGTAGGGGGCGATGCTGGTGCACGGCCTGGTGCGGTGGGAGCTCAGGGACTGGGACGCTTCGGTACCGGCGTCGGGGACGGGGTCGCTAACGATGGAGACGTTCAGGGCGTACCACCCCTTCAAACCCCAGTGACGGGTGTAGCTCACAATGTCCCCATTTATCAGGTCCCTCCCGGGATGACCGATTGGTAAGTGGGACTCCACGTCCGACCCCTGCATAGAGGCCCGGATCGCGGATAAAGCCCCAGCCCTTGCGGAGCTGAAACTCAGTAACGCACCCCTGCCGCCGCGGTTTCCCGTCGGGTACCTTTGTCTCGGTGGACCGTTTCTTTATCGGCGATGAACTCCTCATGCTGCCGTTGTCGGGACCGCTGGATGTTTCTTTCTTCCTCTTGCTGTCGCCTCTCTCGCTGTGCTGCCAGGCATTTCCGGTCTGGAGGTCGTAAGTCATGTCGTCCAGACGCTCCATCTCACTCCAGTCGATTTCTGGCAGGGACGGCTGGGACCCCTCCGGTGATCTCACTGGGGATCCATACTCTGCTGTGGCCTCCTGGCTTGGCTGGCACTCCGGACCGGACAGGACCTCCTCAGCCTCCTTCGCCTCCACCTCCGCATCGGTGGATCAGGTACAGCACTTTTGGTAGTATCTTCCGGTCGTCCCTCAGCCTTCTTCAGCAATGATTTCGGGAAATCAGGAGACGGCGTTATGCTTGTAGGAGAGAACACCGCGTCCCACAGCAGCCGCTGTGTCTGGGCCCGCCAGCGTCTCTCCGTCTCCTTTAAATCCGTATGGCCCTGGAGCTTCCTTCTCAACTCCGCGTTCTCCTTCTGTAGCTCTAGTATGGCGGGGTCGGTGTCCCGATCCGGGGACAGGACGGTAATCTTCAGGGGAGCAGGGCCGGTACGCCTCCGGTCCTCTGCACAAATCCTCCTGTCCTTCCGCCATCTCGTCCCAGGCCAGACTGTAGTTTCCATCTGGAACAGTCCGGTCTCTTCCGTGGAGGTGGGATTTGCGTCTCCTCCTCTTTGGATAGAGGATGAAGAGGAGGCGGATTTCTTTAGCAGTAGGGCAGGACCGCACATTATAGTAGCCTTTGGAGAGGGCGGCCATATCTTTCGCGCCTCAGGGGGGGGTACACGCCCACGAATGTATGCCCACCTTCTTCACCAGCGCCTCAGGGCGCCAATATGGCGGCAAAATGGCGGTATTTGGCGCCAAAAGTGACAAACAGTCTTTTTCACCAAACAGTTCAATATAGGCACACAGGACTCACAATTGCAAGCTTCGCATCCTGTTCGTGACGCCAAAGATTGAGTCGCACTTAGTACCAGGGCAATGGGGTACTCGGCACCGAGCCCATGAAAGTCTATGGGATTTGTCACTGGCAGCAGGACTCGGTCCGTGGCCCTGGGCGCTCATACAATGGGGGGGATATTTACAGGGGATTTGTAGGTAGTTCGTGACGCCACCTGTGGTCTCTGGTCAATTGTACCAGCGCTGCTGTAAGGGTCTTCACAGGGGATGTTATGGGGCAGCTGGGTGGTAAGTCTCCCACAGGTGAGACTGGTCCCTGGAAGTCTATGGTGGTGATGCAGGGTGTAGATAAGAATTCAGCCGCACACAAAGTAGCTTCTTTTCATACCTTTTACTGGTAGATGGTTCAAGCAGATCCCGGGGAGCTGGTCGGGGTGGAGAGTGCACATTCGGGTAACAGCTGAGCAGGTTAGAGGCCTCCTTTACTTCCATATACTTGTGAGTCGAACTTGCCTGAAGCAAAGTTAACTCTGAATCTCCAGCTTTCTCAATAGCTGTACTGCCCGGCCAACGTTGTGGTGGAGCCTTCTATGTCTCTGCCTAGCAGATGTTGAGAGAACTAAGTCCTTACTTTTGTCGTGCACTTGACTCAAAGTCCCCGTTCTCCCTGACTCCGGTTACGTATTGACACTTAGGGCTGCTCTCTGCGACCTGTAGTCCAGATGCCTCCGGTTTTCTTGTTACTAAGCTTGAAACTGTAGCAACGCTTCGGACCCCGGTGTCCGGCAATTTGGTGCAGGTAATCCAATACCTGTTGCACTTCTCTAACTTCTCCACTGCGCCCTTCGCCCTGCTTCACGCTCTTAACATAAGCACTTGTAACTTTCAATGGCGAGGTCAGCTTTCTCTAGGGCTCGCTGAGCAGCCCTCAGTATCCTCTAAGTCCCAATTGGACTGACACTGAACTGATCCGTCCGAAGACAGGAACCAGATTCCACTGCTCTCCCTCCTAGGTCGGCTGACTGACTGACCACTCCTGATACGTGTCACTTCCCCTTTTTGTCTCAGATGGGTGTGTCTGAAAGTGTGAGCGACAGTGAATGAATATCAAGCGTTGCTGTTACCTTCCTGTGCACTCTCCTGGATTTTTATGTGTGCCTGCGTAGCTGGGCCACACATAAACATTGAAATATATACTCTTCATGTTTCTCCTAGGATTTCTAACACTTACCTGTGCCTCCTCATTGCCCATTATAATTACATCACGTCCTGTGTAAACGGCTACGAATGGTTGTTCATCATTGTCTTTTACCTCCTTCCTTTGCAGCCATTCTTTTACCTATAGGATATGAACCAAAGAAAATAAATTGAGAATAGCACAACGACATATCTGTGAATGGCGTGATAACTGAAAGTATCTTACTGTTAGTTCTTTTGGTACAGATGGTCTGCGCCTGTGTTTTAAAATGAGGAGTGCCATGAGATAGTATCCCGAGAGAGCCTTGTCATTGTCACTAATTACATACAACTTTGCTTTTTCATAGATGGTGGTCACATTTTTTT